>CAXAJV010000805.1:2500-7500 GCA_963969225.1 Xylocopa violacea
TCGAGAGTCTGGGTAAACCCCTGCCGTTGCGAGATCGAACAATTTTATGCTCGCTTCGCGTTGCCGGGCTAAACAGACCGCCTCGAGGGTGTACGGCGACGAGTCCCAACGAATCTTTACCCGAACGACGAACAACGATCGTCGTCGACCTCGAATTCTCGCAGGGTCGTGCCACCGCGACCGCTCTCTACGATCAGGTCGATCGTACCGTACCGTTTCGTTCGGAGGGGACGATTCGTCGCCGCCAAGCCTCGTTGTCGAGAGTCTGTGAAAACCCGTGCCGTTGCGAGCTCGAACAACTTTATGCTCGCTTCGTGTTGTCGGGTGAAACGGACCGCCTCGAGGCTGTGTACGACGGCGAGTCCCAACGAATCTTTACCCGAACGACGAACGTGTGTACCGTCGTCGACCTCGAATTCGTAGGATCGCGTCGCCCGCTCTTTTATACCAGTCGATCGTACCGTACCGTTTCGTTCGGAGGGGACGATTCGTCGCCGCCAAGCCTCGTTGTCGAGAGTCTGTGAAAACCCGTGCCGTTGCGAGATCGAACAATTTTATGCTCGCTTCGTGTCGCAGGTTAAATTGGACCGCTTCGAGGCTGCGCGCGCGGCGAGTCCCAACGAATCTTCACCCGAACGATGAACGTGTTGTACCGTCGTCGACCTCGAATTCGCAGGATCGTGTGTCGCCCGCTCTTTTATACCAGTCGATCGTACCGTACCGTTTCGTTCGGAGGGGACGATTCGTCGCCGCCAAGCCTCGTTGTCGAGAGTCTGTGAAAACCCGTGCCGTTGCGAGATCGAACAATTTTATGCTCGCTTCGTGTCGCAGGTTAAATTGGACCGCTTCGAGGCTGCGCGCGCGGCGAGTCCCAACGAATCTTCACCCGAACGATGAACGTGTACCGTCGTCGATCTCGAATTCGCAGGATCGTGTGTCGCCCGCTCTTTTATACCAGTCGATCGTACCGTACCGTTTCGTTCGGAGGGGACGATTCGTCGCCGCCAAGCCTCGTTGTTGAGTGTCTGAAAACCCGTTGCCGTTGCGAGATCGAACAATTTTATGCTCGCTTCGTGTCGCAGGTTAAATTGGACCGCTCAGAGGCTGCGCGTGCGGCGAGTCCCAACGAATCATTCACCCGAACGGACGCGCCGTCGTCGACTTCGATTTCTTTTAAGAGCGTGTGTCGCGCGTATCCTGTTTTAGTCGATCGTACCGTTCCGTTCGGAGGGGACGATTCGTCGCCGCCAAGCCTCGCTCTCATAGAGTCTATGAAAACCCGTTGCCGTTGCGAGATCGAACCATTTTATGCTCGCTTCGTGTCGCAGGTTAAATTGGACCGCTCAGAGGCTGCGCGTGCGGCGAGTCCCAACGAATCTTCACCCGAACGGACGCGCCGTCGTCGACTTCGAATTCCTTTAAGAGCGTGTGTCGCGCGTATCCTGTTTTAGTCGATCGTACCGTTCCGTTCGGAGGGGACGATTCGTCGCCGCCAAGCCTCGCTCTCATAGAGTCTATGAAAACCCGTTGCCGTTGCGAGATCGAACCATTTTATGCTCGCTTCGTGTCGCAGGTTAAATTGGACCGCTCAGAGGCTGCGCGTGCGGCGAGTCCCAACGAATCTTCACCCGAACGGACGCGCCGTCGTCGACTTCGAATTCCTTTAAGAGCGTGTGTCGCGCGTATCCTGTTTTAGTCGATCGTACCGTTCCGTTCGGAGGGGACGATTCGTCGCCGCCAAGCCTCGTTGTCGAGAGTCTGTGAAAACCCGTGCCGTTGCGAGATCGAACAATATTATGCTCGCTTCGCGTTGTCGGGTGAAACAGACCGCCTCGAGGCTGTGTACGACGGCGAGTCCCAACGAATCTTTACCCGAACGACGATCGTCGTCGACTTCGAATTCGTTAAGAGCGTGGTGTCGCGCCGCGTACCCTGGTTGTGTTAATGTCGATCGTACCGTTCCGTTCGGAGGGGACGATTCGTCGGGCCAAGCCTCGTTGGCGATTAGGGTCTGTATAATGAACCCGCCGTTGCGAGATCGAATCTCATTTATTATGCTCGCTTCGTGTTGTCGGGTAAATAAAATTATACAGACCGCGCTCGAGGTGTTGGTGTTGTTAACCGACGAGTCCTAACGAATTTTTCTTACCCGAACGGTAAGTTATGTCGTCGACTTTGCATATTCGACAGGTCGAGTGTGTACCATTATTTTGCGTCTCTGCGTGAAAGCAATACGCCGCTGGTACTTGTTCGTTTTCCCGTTTCACAATTGTGCTGCAAGCTCAGAGGGGACTTGCTTTTTGCCATAGCCTCGTTGTCGAGAGTCTGAGAAACCGGCCGTTGCGAGATCGAATAATTTATACTCGCTTCGTGTTGCCGGGGAAAAACGGTAGACCGCTCGAGGCTTTGGCGGCCGAGTCCCAACGAATTTTTTTTTTTTTTTATCACCTGAGCTCTGAAGCACAGATCGTGCAGTGGATCGTGGAATTTGAGGAACTTGTACCACGCACCTGTGTTCGGGTTTTGATCGTGTCGTTCGTTCAGAGGGGACCGCTTCGCCGAGCGAAGCCTCGTTGTCGCGAGTCTGGAAACACACCCGCCGTTGCGAGATCGAATAATTTTTTATGCTCGCTTCGTGTTGTCGGGTGGGTAAAATTATAGACCGCTTCGAGGTTTCACGGCGAGTCCCATCGATATTTTACGACTTACCTGTACGAACGTCGTCAACTTCTCGAAAGCAATACGCCGCTGGGTGTTGGATATCTTTCTTTTTTTTTTTTTTTGTATTCACTTCCACGTGCCATTCGTTCAGAGGGGACGACGATATATTCGCGTTTGCGTATTCTTCCTCGTTGTCGAGAGTCCCTTAATAAACCCGCCGTTGCGAGATCGAATTTTACAAGCTCGCTTCGTGTTGTCGGGAGGAAGGGGGGACCGCCTCGAGGGTCTGCGCGATACGCGCGAAGAAGAGTCCTAACGAATTTTCGAAAAATTTTATCTACCTGGACGCGTGGCACACTGGCGTGAATCCGAAAGGATGTATCCTAAACACCCTGAAACAGGCGTGTCCGTTTCATCCGTAGGACGGTATCGTGTCGCCGAGAATTCGGGCGACGCCCGCGTCTCCTTCGCCGGAGACGTTTGGGTCTCGACTTGTTCGAAACTTAGTACGAAGAGACTTAACAATTAATAAAAAATATACATATACGATTACCCTGAACGGTGGATCACTTGGCTCGTGGGTCGATGAAGAACGCAGCTAATTGCGCGTCAACGTGTGAACTGCAGGACACATGAACATCGACATTTCGAACGCACATTGCGGTCCACGGATACAATTCCTGGACCACGCCTAGCTGAGGGTCGTTCACGTAACCAGAATACTGCTTGCGTTGCGTTTCGTCGAATCTTTTCTCTCCGGTGCTCGAATCTGCCCGCCGTCGTTCATTCGAATTCCATTTACGAACGTTTCTGAGTTCGGGCGCACCGAAAGGGAAAAAGAGGAGCGATACGCGACGTACGAGCGATCGTTGGACGTTCGTCCGAGTCGTCTGTGGCCGTGCCCCGAGACTATATGCGACTGGTGTAACGTGTGCGCGCGTGCGGCGTGCGTTAAACGGGTTCACGGAAATCGACGGTGTCGATCACGGACTCGCGCGAGTTCTTCGTGGCGTCGTGAGTCGTTCGTTTAACCGGACGACCGCCCACGGGGAACCGCTTCGTGTTTCGACTGCCGATTTTGTTCCGTATTCCAAATTCGCACACCCGCCACACACCATGACCACTCTTCGCGCGTCTCTTTAACGCACGATTGATATGCCGCGCGCTCGACGTCGTTTAAAATGAATTTTTCTTTTGCCGCAAGACTGAGAGAATCGAATTGTTGGGAACTCGGTCGAGAGAGAGAAGAGAATATGCAAGAAAGAGAGAGCGAGCGACATCGTCGTAACGTGAGGGACGATGATGCGCATCCGATCGTTCGAAGTTCGCACAGCCCCAGGGTGTTGTTGCGTTCAATCATCAGAATAACCCGTTCTCTCTCTGCTCTCTCCGCGCGTTGTGCGCGTATACCATGTTTTGTGTAAGGAAGAAATTGAGCGGACCGTCACTCGAATACATACAATGTATATAGGCCGTCGTTGCCGAAGTCGATCTCGAATTTTATTTCCATATGCCGTCGATTGTCGGGGACCACAGACAAACGCGCGCACGGGGACGCATTTCCTCTTCGAACGCTGATGATCTTGGGATGTTCGAATCTGACCCCAGCCACGTTCGTCGAGACTCGAATTTACCGTGCGTCCTCGGTGTGCTGCCTCTGTCTGTCAGCCCGGTGTCGATCGGAACATTTGGTATATATATATATATGGTCGATTGTAACGTTTCTGGCCTGTGACGCGCGTCCGCAGATTCCGAAGCACAGAACTCGAATCGGTAACGCCACGCGCAACGAGGAGAGTCGTTTAGAGAAGTAGATACGGGAAGAGATTGTGCCCACCCCATTGGCGAGGCTCGAAGTTATACTTCGACGAGGTGCTGCTCGGTGCCACAAGTTGTTGGTCACCCCATGTCTTCGTTGTCGAGACGGGACCGCGCGATCAAAAAGCCGGTCATCCAGTCCCCGGAAAGCGCAGCTTGGTTATGTAATTCCACGCGTGCGTTCCTTTTTTTTTTTATTTCCCGTTCCACGCAGCAGAGAGATTCGCGTGGGCGCGCTCCAACTCGGCCTATCCGTCGTTCCGACGGATCAGGGTGATAAATCGGGGAAAAGGAGCCGCTCCGTTTCGATCTCTGCGTGTTACGCGCGGAAGGTGGAACCGCTGGAATTATTTATAATCGTTCATAGCTACGATAAGAGAGGACGGATGTTAAAAATCGCCGGCAACTTGGTTGTCCAGCGAGGGTCTCGTATGCATTACGAATCCGAGAACCGACACGAATGACATTGGCGCGGTGCGCAAAACGCTTCGCCGAGAAGAACGGCGGAGTTTTGTGGTAAT
>CAXAJV010000805.1:10000-17500 GCA_963969225.1 Xylocopa violacea
TTGAAAATCCAGGAGAGGGCCACGTGGAGGTGTCGCGCCGGTTCGTACCCATATCCGCAGCAGGTCTCCAAGGTGAAGAGCCTCTAGTCGATAGATTAATGTAGGTAAGGGAAGTCGGCAAATTGGATCCGTAACTTCGGAATAAGGATTGGCTCTGAGGAGCGGGGCGTGTCGGGCTTGGTCGGGAAGTGGGTTTGGCTGACGTGCCGGGCCTGGGCGAGCTGAACGGGCCGCTGCTTCGTGCATGCGTAACCCGGAATCCGAGCTCGGTCCCGTGCCTTGGCCTCCCACGGATCTTCCTTGCTGCGAGGCTTCAGAGGCGGTTCGCCGTATCTTGTCGTCCTCTTCGGCCGCCATTCAACGCTCGGCTCAGAACTGGCACGGACTAGGGGAATCCGACTGTCTAATTAAAACAAAGCATTGCGATGGCCCCCAAGGGTGTTGACGCAATGTGATTTCTGCCCAGTGCTCTGAATGTCAACGTGAAGAAATTCAAAAAAGCGCGGGTAAACGGCGGGAGTAACTATGACTCTCTTAAGGTAGCCAAATGCCTCGTCATCTAATTAGTGACGCGCATGAATGGATTAACGAGATTCCCAAACCTGTCCCTATCTGGGCGGGAGAAGCTATGGCCCCATTGGGATTTAAGATGGTGTAGGGGAGCACCCCCCCTAGTCGTTGCCTCCATGTGCAAATCTCTAGGATAGCAGGTGGGAAGGATAAAAATACCTGTGACCTCCTACGGGCCATAGTTAGCAAGCAGCCACCTCCTCGTGGTTCCCGCCGTCAGTAGTCCCACAGCTAGATCTGTGTGGGTGAAGCAAAGGGCTGCCACTGCGAATTCGAACAAAAATAATCGAACGTAATTTGTCGGGTTAGGAATTAAAAACAAAGTTAATCCTGACCTATTGGTGCGTTAGTAGATCAAATATCCTTACAGCCGACGATGAGTCAGGACTGGGTCTTCTCCCTACGCAAGAGGTGTTGAATGAATAACACAATGTACAAAATGTACGGATAAGTCAAAGGACTTAAATGACGAAAAATATGAGTGGTGCATGGCGGTGCTTGTTTCTCCGCGCCCGCTCCCTCGGTATTGGCTCGCCGGGGGAGTGGGGTTATGGGCGTATCTCTTACGCGTATGCCATATATGGCGATGAAGCATGTCCGAGCCCCCTCCCGGGGCCGGGCTTAGAATATACCTGTCCCTATCTGGCGGGAGAAGCTATGGCCCCATTGGGATTTAAGATGGCGTAGGGGAGCACCCCCCCTCGTTGCATACGCCATGTGCAAATCTCTAGGATAGCAGGTGGGAAGGATAAAAATTCCTGTGAACTCCTACGGGCCATAGTTAGCAAGCAGCCACCTCCTCGTGGTTCCCGCCGTCAGTAGTCCCACAGCTAGATCTGTGTGGGTGAAGCAAAGGGCTGCCACTGCGAATTCGAACAAAAATAATCGAACGTAATTTGTCGGGTTGGGAATTAAAAACAAAGTTAATCCTGACCTATTGGTGCGTTAGTAGATCAAATATCCTTACAGCCGACGATGAGTCAGGACTGGGTCTTCTCCCTACGCAAGAGGTGTTGAATGAATAACACAATGTACAAAATGTACGGATAAGTCCAAGGACTTAAATGACGAAAAATATGAGTGGTGCATGGCGGTGCTGGTTTCTCCGCGCCCGCTCCCTCGGTATTGGCTCGCCGGGGGAGTGGGGTAATGGGCGTATCTCTTACGCGTATGCCATATATGGCGATGAAGCATGTCCGAGCCCCCTCCCGGGGCCGGGCTTAGAATATACCTGTCCCTATCTGAGAAGCTATGGCCCCATTGGGATTTAAGATGGCGTAGGGGAGCACCCCCCCTCGTTGCATACGCCATGTGCAAATCTCTAGGATAGCAGGTGGGAAGGATAAAAATACCTGTGACCTCCTACGGGCCATAGTTAGCAAGCAGCCACCTCCTCGTGGTTCCCGCCGTCAGTAGTCCCACAGCTAGATCTGTGTGGGTGAAGCAAAGGGCTGCCACTGCGAATTCGAACAAAAATAATCGAACGTAATTTGTCGGGTTGGGAATTAAAAACAAAGTTAATCCTGACCTATTGGTGCGTTAGTAGATCAAATATCCTTACAGCCGACGATGAGTCAGGACTGGGTCTTCTCCCTACGCAAGAGGTGTTGAATGAATAACACAATGTACAAAATGTACGGATAAGTCAATGGACTTAAATGACGAAAAATATGAGTGGTGCATGGCGGTGCTGGTTTCTCCGCGCCCGCTCCCTCGGTATTGGCTCGCCGGGGGAGTGGGGTAATGGGCGTATCTCTTACGCGTATGCCATATATGGCGATGAAGCATGTCCGAGCCCCCTCCCGGGGCCGGGCTTAGAATATACCTGTCCCTATCTCTCGGGCACGGAACGGTGATCGCGCACACCGTTGGGGAGTGGCGACCCCACCCTCCGAAGCTGAAGAGTGGTCGGTCTAGTCAGCCGTCGAAACAGGAACGGTGAGTGATGGTGAAAAATTCAGTAGAAGTGGGCACTCAGTGACCTGATAAACTCATCCTGTCGACGTAAGCAGGCAACTAGCCACTGGCATCGGTGCCTCGAGTGTCTGGTGAGACCTCGAGCACGAAAAACTCGAAAATTGCGTAGGGGATTCGTCTTGTCAGCTAGACGAGGCCCCACAAAAACGTAAAGTGCGAGCACGTCTAGATGTCAGTTAACAGGCAGTTTGTCGACTTCCGGCCGATCACTCCTCAAGGTATTTGCACGACTACGGCCTGGCTCGTATTTGGCTAAGGCTGGGAGACCAAACAGTCTCCCGTCGAGTCTCGAAAAGGGCAAAAATGCCCTAGTCTAAACAATCAGATGGCCGACCCACGGATCGGTCATCGCATGGGTCCCAGTCGACCAACCGAGCGTATCGAACGCTCGGACGGTCGACCAGTGGATACCCTATTTCGAAGTCGAGACTCCGCACATCGTCCAAGGACGACTTACCTCTATTACTAGGAGACTCGTTCAGCATACCAGCTCAACGAGTTCCCACCTACCGTGTACCGTCCGCAGTGCTCACTGCGGAACTCAGGTGCACCCCGGCAGGGCAGCGCCGGTGCGCGCTGTTGGGGAGTAACGACCCCACCTTCCCGATTCGTGAGAAAGCACCAAGAGGCAGAGCGGCGTGTGATGCGCGCCGATGGGGAGTGACGACCCCACCTTCACTCCACGTATGAAGCATCACCCTCGAATTTCATGGCTCTCGCGTGAGTCTCCCGGTGTTTTGCACCAGGAGACCGCGGCCCAGGCAGGGCAGCGCCGGTGCGCGCTGTTGGGGAGTAACGACCCCATCTTCCCGATTCGTGAGAAAGCACCAAGAGGCAGAGCGGCGTGTGATGCGCGCTGATGGGGAGTGACGACCCCACCTCCACTCCACGTATGAAGCATCACCCTCGAATTTTATGGCTCTCGCGTGAGTCTCCCGGTATTTTGCACCAGGAGACCGCGGCCCCGGCAGGGCAGCGCCGGTGCGCGCTGTTGGGGAGTAACGAACCCACCGTCCCGATACGTGAGAAAGCACCAAGAGGCAGAGCGGCGTGTGATGCGCGCCGATGGGGAGTGACGACCCCACCTTCACTCCATGTATGAAGCATCACCCCCCCTAATTTCGCAAATTTCATGATGGCTTCATTCGATCCTAAATACTCCGGAGGTAAAATAGCCCTCCATTCGGATCTCCGGGTGAGGGCAGGATCGGGAGGAGTCATCGTGGCGATGAATAGGTCAAGGCGGGCGAACATCCTTCGGCCCGAGACCTCGCCCCCAGGTGTTGGCCCCATTGTCGAGCAACGAAGCCGCCCGGTAACGCGCTCGATGACGGCCGCTCCTCGGCATCATCGCCAAGCCGCGACCGGGTGTGCTTCTGCTCATACGACTCTGGAGCGGCCTCTAGGTATCAGCCTTCGCGCTGTCCAGATACGAATCACGAAATGCGACGCGAGACTCAGGTCGGATCCGGTATCTCCGGCTGAGTCTGTGATAGGAACAAAAATAAAATCAAGCGATAGCTCCGCGAACCCTCCCTCCGCGACCGCGTCCCCCCACAACCCCACCGCGCCCGCGTCCGCGTCCGCGACCGTACCGACGTCGACGACGACGTCACCGTCCGTAATCGAGACCACGGGTATTAGGATACTGCAGCTGAACATGCAACATTCAGCTACAGTTGCAGGCGAGGTGCGTCAGCTCGTAGCCTCGAAGCACTTAGACGTCCTGCTGTTGCAGGAACCATACGTCAGTTCTTCGGGCACGAGCCACACCGTTAGTGGACTAGGGATCGGGGCGAGGGTGGCGGCCGTCAGTTCACAATTCCCGTGGGCTGCGGTTGCCGTGTGCAACCCTCGCTTCGAGATGGTTTTTGTCTCGCAGCTAAGCACGGAACACTGTGTGTGTGCAGAAGTGCTAGCGCCCGGCTTCTCGATATACGTCGCATCATGCTATTTCCAGTATAGCGACGAAATCGAGGAGCACCTCAGACACCTCGAGATGGTGTTTCAGTCTCTGAGGGGGAAGAGACTCATAGTGTCGGTAGATGCCAACGCTCGGTCGTCACTCTGGGGGCCACAGAGTACAGACGAAAGAGGTGCGATGTTCGAAGCGCTCATCCGATCGTTTGGCATGGAAGTTGTGAATGACGCTCGGCAGCCGCCCACCTATTGGTCGACGAGGGGTGAATCTTTCATCGATGTAACCCTGGCGTCGCCATCCATGCTCCCTTTCGTCAGGGGCTGGAAGGTAAGGTGCGGTTGGGCCAATAGCGATCACAACGCCATAGATATCGGGCTGAGGGTACCGAGAGCCAAAGCGGCGGATCGGGGCGGTGCGAGCACTCGGTTCGACACTCGTCGGGCCGATTGGGAGCGCTACTGCGGTTGCCTTGCCGATCTATCTAGATCGAGGCTTGAGGCCCTCCGGCTCGACTCTATGGAAGACGTCGAGAAGATGGCGGAAACGCTCACAGGCGTCATTACCGACGCCTGCGCCGCGTCGATGCCACGTAAACGAGTATTTAGAAAGTCCAACCCGTGGTGGACTCGCGAGTTAACTAAAAAGAAAAAGCACGTGTATCGTCTACGTCGTGCCTTCCAGAGGGAAAGAGACGAAGCCGCCCGCCGGGCAAAACTACTAGAGTACCGTTCTTCTTTGCGGGAATACAGTAGGACGGTGAAGCGGACGAAGCTCGAAAGCTGGCGACGATTTGTTACGTCGAACGGGAACTCGGGGCCCTGGAGCACCGTATACAAGTACCAGGCGAAGAAACTCCGAGTTGAGAGAGTCCTCAGCACTCTCCGGCGTGGTAGTGAAACCACATCGAATTGCCGCGAAACAGCCAGCTTGCTCTTGGAGGCACACGTTCCCGACGACCGGGAAGAAGAAGACACGCCGGACCAACGTGTCATTAGGGAAGGCGCACGCATCGCGCCCGGTACTCCCGACGCTGCCCCCATTACGGAGGCAGAGGTCGTGAGTACCGTTCGAACATTCAAAAATAATAAAGCGCCAGGGCCGGACCACGTCGAGGTCCGCGCGCTGAAAACCGCGGTTAGAGTCATTCCCGGCCAAATTACGCGGCTTTTTAATGGATGCCTTCAATGGGGCGTCTTTCCCTTCGTCTGGAAGGAGGGCTCTCTACGAGTACTTCTTAAGGAAGGGAAGGACGAGAAGGATCCAAAATCCTACCGTCCGATCTGCCTCCTCTCAGTGATAGGTAAACTTTTCGAAAAGCTTCTCAAGAAGCGCCTCTATCAGACGTCGTTGGCGCCTGGAAAAGTGTCCGACCGGCAATTCGGGTTCACGCCCGGAAAGTCGACGGAGGACGCTATCGTGGAGTTGCGCCGCCTGGTCGATGCCTCGCAGGATCGATACGTGGCGGCAATGCTCTTCGACATCTCCGGGGCCTTCGACAACGTCTGGTGGCCCCTAGTTTTGAATTCCCTTAGAGAGCGAGACTGCCCTCGGAATGTTTTCGGAGTGATTTCTAATTACTTCGACGGCCGACGGGTTAAGATCTCGATAGCTTCCGAACAGGTTTCGAAGCAGGCGACGAGGGGGTGTCCGCAAGGCTCCGTACTCGGTCCCGCCTGCTGGAACCTCATGTTCGACGATCTCCTGCGGTCACTTCAGACCACAGTCGAGAATAGGTTTATCGCTTATGCGGACGATCTTCTCGTCCTAATAAGCGGAAATAGTAGGCGTGACCTCGAGACCCAAGGTCAACAGGTCGCGAACCAAATACTTAGTTGGTGTAGCTCGGCCAAACTCGAAATCTCGGCCACAAAGACGGAGGCAATTGTCCTCAAGAGTGGCTGGATCGAGCGGCAAATTTTAGGTCGAAGAGGAGGCGCCCGTCCCGATAGAAAACGCAAGGCCGTTCGGCCTTCGAAAGCCGACCTTGCCGGTAGACCACCGACCATCCGTATAGGAGACGCGAAGATAAAATTTAGACCCGCGGTTAAGTACCTAGGCGTCACGTTCGATAAAGGAATGCGCGTCCGAACGCATTGCCAGAAAATAAGCGACAAGGTCGGGTCGCTGTTCGCGAGACTAAGTAGGCTGGCGAGGAGTAGTTGGGGGCTTCGCTTCGACTCCCTAGCCGGGATATACAGGGGAGCATTCGTCCCGAAAGTGGCATACGCCTCAGCGGGATGGGCCGACCTGTGCTCGGAGAGGGAGTGGAGGGTGCTCAGGTCCGCGCAGCGCCGCGCTTTGATCGCGGTTACCGGCGCGTATCGCCGGATATCGTGGGAAAGTGCGTGCGTGGTGGCCGGCGCGGCTCCCATCGATATCGTCGTCCAGCAAAATAGGGCCCTCTACAATCTTCGTAGAGGAAAAGACGCCAGGTTAGGGAACGCCGTCATCCCAAGCGATGCGGATGACGGCAAACAACGCGTGAAGGAAGAGGCGACGAATATGTGGCAAGCCTTGTGGACATCTTCCCCCAAGGGCCGCACAACATTCGTATTCTTCAAGGACGTCCGGGAGAGGTTGGCTGCCGGCTGGCTGAAGCCGAATCACTACACCACGCAGGTGCTGTCGGGTCACGGCAACTTCATGGCTCGTCTCTTGACGTACGCCGTTGCCGATGATGCGACGTGCGTCTGCGGTAGTGCGGTGGACACGGTAGGCCACTTCCTCCTGGAGTGTCCTATCTTCGAACCGCAGAGGGAAGCTCTGCGGACCTTCGTTCCTGCGGGTGAGTGGAGTTGGCCGGAGGCGGCACCGCATCTGGTGTCGTCACCAGAGGCCTTCTCCACGCTCGCCGATTTCAGCAGAGAATCGCTCTGGCTGAAAGGTTTCCTGGAGTAGGCTTGCTCCATCCGATAAAAAATCTTCCCTCCCTCGTTCTTGGGGACGGCTCACCCCGGCGTTGTCGGAGCGCCGGGGCAAGGCGGAGCAGCGCTGCACATCTTCGCAGCTAACTGTCTCCGTCGAGCCCTCCT
>CAXAJV010000805.1:27500-30000 GCA_963969225.1 Xylocopa violacea
CGAATCTTCACCCGAACGATGAACGTGTTGTACCGTCGTCGACCTCGAATTCGCAGGATCGTGTGTCGCCCGCTCTTTTATACCAGTCGATCGTACCGTACCGTTTCGTTCGGAGGGGACGATTCGTCGCCGCCAAGCCTCGTTGTCGAGAGTCTGTGAAAACCCGTGCCGTTGCGAGATCGAACAATTTTATGCTCGCTTCGTGTCGCAGGTTAAATTGGACCGCTTCGAGGCTGCGCGCGCGGCGAGTCCCAACGAATCTTCACCCGAACGATGAACGTGTACCGTCGTCGATCTCGAATTCGCAGGATCGTGTGTCGCCCGCTCTTTTATACCAGTCGATCGTACCGTACCGTTTCGTTCGGAGGGGACGATTCGTCGCCGCCAAGCCTCGTTGTTGAGTGTCTGAAAACCCGTTGCCGTTGCGAGATCGAACAATTTTATGCTCGCTTCGTGTCGCAGGTTAAATTGGACCGCTCAGAGGCTGCGCGTGCGGCGAGTCCCAACGAATCATTCACCCGAACGGACGCGCCGTCGTCGACTTCGATTTCTTTTAAGAGCGTGTGTCGCGCGTATCCTGTTTTAGTCGATCGTACCGTTCCGTTCGGAGGGGACGATTCGTCGCCGCCAAGCCTCGCTCTCATAGAGTCTATGAAAACCCGTTGCCGTTGCGAGATCGAACCATTTTATGCTCGCTTCGTGTCGCAGGTTAAATTGGACCGCTCAGAGGCTGCGCGTGCGGCGAGTCCCAACGAATCTTCACCCGAACGGACGCGCCGTCGTCGACTTCGAATTCCTTTAAGAGCGTGTGTCGCGCGTATCCTGTTTTAGTCGATCGTACCGTTCCGTTCGGAGGGGACGATTCGTCGCCGCCAAGCCTCGCTCTCATAGAGTCTATGAAAACCCGTTGCCGTTGCGAGATCGAACCATTTTATGCTCGCTTCGTGTCGCAGGTTAAATTGGACCGCTCAGAGGCTGCGCGTGCGGCGAGTCCCAACGAATCTTCACCCGAACGGACGCGCCGTCGTCGACTTCGAATTCCTTTAAGAGCGTGTGTCGCGCGTATCCTGTTTTAGTCGATCGTACCGTTCCGTTCGGAGGGGACGATTCGTCGCCGCCAAGCCTCGTTGTCGAGAGTCTGTGAAAACCCGTGCCGTTGCGAGATCGAACAATATTATGCTCGCTTCGCGTTGTCGGGTGAAACAGACCGCCTCGAGGCTGTGTACGACGGCGAGTCCCAACGAATCTTTACCCGAACGACGATCGTCGTCGACTTCGAATTCGTTAAGAGCGTGGTGTCGCGCCGCGTACCCTGGTTGTGTTAATGTCGATCGTACCGTTCCGTTCGGAGGGGACGATTCGTCGGGCCAAGCCTCGTTGGCGATTAGGGTCTGTATAATGAACCCGCCGTTGCGAGATCGAATCTCATTTATTATGCTCGCTTCGTGTTGTCGGGTAAATAAAATTATACAGACCGCGCTCGAGGTGTTGGTGTTGTTAACCGACGAGTCCTAACGAATTTTTCTTACCCGAACGGTAAGTTATGTCGTCGACTTTGCATATTCGACAGGTCGAGTGTGTACCATTATTTTGCGTCTCTGCGTGAAAGCAATACGCCGCTGGTACTTGTTCGTTTTCCCGTTTCACAATTGTGCTGCAAGCTCAGAGGGGACTTGCTTTTTGCCATAGCCTCGTTGTCGAGAGTCTGAGAAACCGGCCGTTGCGAGATCGAATAATTTATACTCGCTTCGTGTTGCCGGGGAAAAACGGTAGACCGCTCGAGGCTTTGGCGGCCGAGTCCCAACGAATTTTTTTTTTTTTTTATCACCTGAGCTCTGAAGCACAGATCGTGCAGTGGATCGTGGAATTTGAGGAACTTGTACCACGCACCTGTGTTCGGGTTTTGATCGTGTCGTTCGTTCAGAGGGGACCGCTTCGCCGAGCGAAGCCTCGTTGTCGCGAGTCTGGAAACACACCCGCCGTTGCGAGATCGAATAATTTTTTATGCTCGCTTCGTGTTGTCGGGTGGGTAAAATTATAGACCGCTTCGAGGTTTCACGGCGAGTCCCATCGATATTTTACGACTTACCTGTACGAACGTCGTCAACTTCTCGAAAGCAATACGCCGCTGGGTGTTGGATATCTTTCTTTTTTTTTTTTTTTGTATTCACTTCCACGTGCCATTCGTTCAGAGGGGACGACGATATATTCGCGTTTGCGTATTCTTCCTCGTTGTCGAGAGTCCCTTAATAAACCCGCCGTTGCGAGATCGAATTTTACAAGCTCGCTTCGTGTTGTCGGGAGGAAGGGGGGACCGCCTCGAGGGTCTGCGCGATACGCGCGAAGAAGAGTCCTAACGAATTTTCGAAAAATTTTATCTACCTGGACGCGTGGCACACTGGCGTGAATCCGAAAGGATGTATCCTAAACACCCTGAAACAGGCGTGTCCGTTTCATCCGTAGGACGGTATCGTGTCGCCGAGAATTCGGGCGACGCCCG
>CAXAJV010000805.1:35000-37500 GCA_963969225.1 Xylocopa violacea
TGAAGCGTCTCTTATAGCCTCTCCTACCCAAGTCGCACGTCGTACCTCCTATAGGTTCTCGCCGGTAACATGGTTCCCCTTCCTTGGAAGGGTGCCATGGCTAAACGGCGTGCGGCGAATTGACATTATGTCAGGGGCTCTTCGGGTTAGCACCCCTAAGATGCCTCGGAGCTTTGCTCCACTTTCTTATTGCTCCTAAACCAATAAAGAAGCCTCGGAAACTCGATTGCTCTTCTGTTGACGACCCGGCGATGTCCCATGGATCTTCCGTCGGTGTACCCACGGATTCTGATTGTTCGATTTGTACTTCGTGTTCAATAGATTTATCTTCGAGGCCCTTAGCGCAGCGCAAGCAACACATCCGTCGTTGTGTCCAACCTCCGCCTAATATCAGTGGACTGTACGCATGTAATGTATGCGCTACGGAATATAAGACGTATGCTGGATTACGTCAGCATCAAAAACGATCTCATGCAATCGATTACAACGAACAGGACGAACAGCTTACGGAACTTAGAGCCCCTACCACCAAGGCCAAGTGGACTGTTGCTGAGGAGAAACAGCTTGCGCGACTTGAGTGCCAGCTACCTTCCAACCTGCCTCAGAAAGATATTAGTATTAGATTGGCCGCTTTACACCCTGGTCGGACTGCGGAGGGAATTAGGAAGCACCGTATGCAACCAACCTATAAAGCGATTCTCGCCGATATAATATCCAAAAGTGCGACCTTATCGGAAGTGTCTGTGTCTTCTGCACTGGTGTCACAACAGCCTTGTTCCCTACAGTCACCACCACAACAACCACCACCTGATACAGCTTGTGAAACAATTCTACCGGAGGTGGCAACACAAAACACCTGTGCTCTCTTAAGGAACTCAGGTATTTGCGCGTACCTGAGGGAATTAATTCCCTCCTGTTCTGTTGGTGTACAGCTGTTGATAGAAAAATTGTTTGATGCAGAGGAGTTTGGTGATTTTGATGCAGCAATTTCCTCTGCAATTTGTGATATTTCTAAACACTCAAATCTCTCGGAACTATCATCTAAAAACAAAAATTGCAATAGTAAAAGACATAAAAACAGATACTGTACACAAGAAGCTAAAAGATCTAAGCATAAAAAGAGGAGCAACAGATCCGGTAAACACAACCGTGCTACTATTAGATCAGCCACCTTTAGTAAGCACCAACGATTGTTTGCCGCTAATCCATCTCAGCTGGCTCACGCAATTCTTGACGAAAAGGAAATGGAAGCTTCAGTTTTTCCATCCATGTCGGAGATTGTGACGGCATATCGACCATTGTTCGAGGAATGCCCGATATATTCCGGTCCAACCTCTCAATCTCCATCGAAGGTCATCCATCTAGACCATCCTATTACGTTCCGGGAGGTGGAACTTGGGTTGCACAGACTTAAACAATCTGCATGCGGCCCGGATGGCATCACTCGTGAACATCTAAGAGCGGTTGGTATGCCTGATTTAGTTGGTTTGCTTAATATGGTGTTCGGACTGTGTTGCACACCCTCTATACTACGTCGTAACCGTACGGTCCTAATTCCGAAGAAAGGTGATTTATCCAACGTGTCCAATTGGCGGCCAATTACTATTTCTTCCTTATTTACACGATTACTTCACAAAATTTTAGCCTCTAGGTTGTCTGAAAATGTTAAATTACATCACTCTCAAAGGGGGTTTACTCCCGGAGATGGAATTATGACCAGCTATACAGTCCTTGATACCATAATCCGAGAACATCGAAACAACGGTGTACCCCTGTTCATATGTTCTATAGATTTAACAAAAGCCTTTGATCGAGTCCATCCTACGGCAATAGAGGAAGCGTTAATTTCGAAGGGTGTTGATCAACATACCATTGATTACATAATGTCTACATATAAAAACGTGGACACTATCATCGAGTGCCATGGACAAAGGAGTCCGCCTATCAAGATGTGCCGCGGTGTACGTCAGGGCGACACAGACAGCCCGATTCTTTTTAACATCGTTATGGATGATTTTGTGTCATCCATTGACCCCGCTGAAGGTGTTATGGTAGGCGAGGCTAGAATCGGTTGTCTACTGTTTGCTGACGACATTGTTCTTCTCAGTAACAACCAACATGGCATGCGCGAACATCTGCTTAAGCTGCGTACATTTTTGGACAGGACTCATATGGAAGTTAACCCTTCTAAGTGTCGTGCTTTACAACTCGTGCGCGTCCCTGGCACCAAACGTGTTACTGTAGACACTAAACCGCGGTTTACAATCAGTGGCAGGGCCGTCCCAACACTTAAGGTGCTGGAACAGCTTAAGTACCTTGGCCACAATTATAGCCATCGTGGAATGGTTGCACCTTCACCTGCAAATCTGGAGTTAATGTTGGAGCGGCTGCGTCGCGCGGCGTTACGTCCGTGGCAAAAGCTTCATATCTTAAACCGTTATCTAATACCAAGACTAATACATTGCAGTCAGAATTCAGATATTACAGTTGGTAAATTAGA
>CAXAJV010000805.1:42500-47500 GCA_963969225.1 Xylocopa violacea
TATTATGTTATATATATATATATATATATATATATATATATATATATATATATATAATATTCGCACCAAGAGGTCGGGACCGATACGTTCAGAAACGTAAAAAATATCCTCACCGAAATGTAGGAAGCGATGCGTCCGGAGATTTGAAAAATATTCCTACCGAGAGGTCGGAAGCGACATGACCGTGAAATTGTAAAATATTCCCACCGAGAGGTCGGAAGCGACATGACCGTGAAATTGTAAAATATTCCCACCGAGAGGTCGGAAGCGACATGACCGGGAACTTAGAAAATATTCGCGCCGAGCGGTCGGAAGCGACACGGCGGGGAACTTAGAAAATATTCGCGCCGAGCGGTCGGAAGCGACACGGCGGGGAACTTAGAAAATATTCGCGCCGAGCGGTCGGAAGCGACACGACCGGGGACTTTGAAAATATTCGCGCCGAGAGGTCGGAAGCGACACGGCCGGGGACTTTGAAAATATTCGCGCCGAGAGGTCGGAAGCGACACGGCGGGGAACTTTGAAAATATTCGCACCGTGCGATCAGGTTGTATTAGGTTAGGTTATATTATGTTATATATATATATATATATATATATATATATATATATATATATATATATATAATATTCGCACCAAGAGGTCGGGACCGATACGTTCAGAAACGTAAAAAATATCCTCACCGAAATGTAGGAAGCGATGCGTCCGGAGATTTGAAAAATATTCCTACCGAGAGGTCGGAAGCGACATGACCGTGAAATTGTAAAATATTCCCACCGAGAGGTCGGAAGCGACATGACCGTGAAATTGTAAAATATTCCCACCGAGAGGTCGGAAGCGACATGACCGTGAAATTGTAAAATATTCCCACCGAGAGGTCGGAAGCGACATGACCGGGAACTTAGAAAATATTCGCGCCGAGCGGTCGGAAGCGACACGGCGGGGAACTTAGAAAATATTCGCGCCGAGCGGTCGGAAGCGACACGACGGGGAACTTAGAAAATATTCGCGCCGAGCGGTCGGAAGCGACACGACGGGGAACTTAGAAAATATTCGCAACGAGAGGTCGGAAGCGACACGATCGGCGGTTTTTCGCTATTTTCTCGTAAATTAAACCGTTGACCTAACAATTTTTTTGCAGAAACCTTATTGAAAGCTATTGATTGAATTTATTAGCGCATTGTTTAGTCGAATTTATAATTTTTAGTCTCCCGAAACCGACACGACTGGCGGTTTTTGTCAATTTATCGGTAATTTTTTTATATAAACGCTTGGTTTTTTTTTCGTAATATCGATTAATTTGATTGTAGAATTCATTTGTACGTGTCAGATTTTCGATTTTTCGTGTTTTTCGTTGACTTCGTATTTTATAACTGCGTTTTTTCAATGTTAAAATCGATTAAAATTCGTTATATTCTAGAAATATGTTTTTCCGTATATATTCATTATGTTTAAACAATTTCCGTTCATAAAAGTTCAACGTTAATAGCACTTTATACTTGCGCCTCCGCGCGACTAAGTTACAGCAGCCTTTCCGGACGGTCGGTCGCCGCTGGAGTTTACCACCGTAAGCGCCCGTGCGTTAGCCCGGCCGGCGCCGACCGCCCGGCCGGCCGTTCCGTATCTATAAGGAGACAGGTCGGTTCGAGCCGGCCGGGCGGAGTAGCGTCGGGCGCGTGGCTATTCTATGACTTCGGTTGAGAAGCAGTCCACCGCTCCTCGAGAATACGTTCTCGACTGCTCTGTCCCGTGTCGGTTGTCGAATTTTCTCCACACTGCATTGCCACGGGTCGGTGTCTTTGACCGAATGGCCCATATGTGGCGAGCGTCCAACGGTGACGTTGGTGACCATTTATCCGAGTTTTACTCGGTTAAATTGTACCTTCCTTGCATCGATTCTAAATCTTTACGCTCCGAGCTCTCGGAACGGACTCTAGAGATACATATTGAATTTTTGGACGTACCAGATGTGTGTACGAAATGTCCATAATATGCTATACGCATGAAAGGTGTATATGGAGATAGATATACACCGATGATATACCAAACAAGTTCCTCAACAAAAAAAAATAAAAATGAGCATCCACTGAGTTGAGGAACGAAACAAAAAATAAAAAATAAGCATCCACTGAAGAAGGCAAAAGAATAAATGGTATATGTCATTTCGACACGATCTGTTACGAAACAGAGGAGTCTCTCGACGAACTTCCAAAAGGTGTCCCGTGTCGAATGCCCAGCGCGCACTTGGTACGCGCCAGCTCGCCTGAGGAGGGCGAGATACAAAAATATACTTCAGCGTGACACAATTGTACGCGCTTGCTCGTCTATGCCGAACAGCACGCTTCTCTGTACGCGCTATCATAATGCCCAGCGTGTGAGAGCGTGTGTAGTATCTCTGTTATAGTCAAATGGAGTGCCAAGAGGTACTACGCGTTCGCGCATTAGACGATAAAAGGTATTCTTTATATACATATTGAACAATACAGCGTGACACGATTATAACCGCTTGCCATCGTCGTTGCCCAGCATGTTCTCGCAAGAGATGTTCGTGCTATAGACGATGGAGAAAAAAGGTGTACGATAAATCAGCGTGACGCAATTGTACGCGCTTCCTCGCCTTGATGACCAGCATGTTCTCTGTACGCGCTATCTTAATGCCCAGCGTGAAAGAGATGTCCGTGCTTTCGGCGATATTTGCCCAGCGTGAAAATTGCATACGCGCTTGCATCGTCGATGCCCAGCATGTTCTCTGTACGCGCTATCTTAATGCCCAGCGTGAAAGAGATGTCCGTGCTATAGACGATAAAAGGTGCCGTACACCGATATAACAAGCGGTGACAAATCGTATACGCGCTTGCATCGTCGATGCCCAGCATGTTCTCGCAAGAGATGTCCGTGCTATAGACGATTAAAGGTGACAATATGTATTCAATAAATGACAAAAATGTGCCCAAAAATATATAACCAGCGTGAAAATTGTATACGCGCTTGCTCGTCGATACCCGACAAGTCCTCGCAAGGGGATATGTCCGTGGTAAAGACGATGTATATTTTCAGCGCGAAGTGTATACGCGCTTACTCGACACGGTTCAGTTGGAAGGCGACTTGTGAAGTCGATTTTGGGAACGTACGATTTTTGGGAGTGTCTCATTCTCGAAAGAAAAGAAAAGAAAGGAAAAGGAGAGGAGGAAAAAATGCAATACCTCGGTATTATTGAACATATGTGCTAACCGAGGATGCATTTTACGAAATACAAAAAATAAATAATGTGCTCGAGCGAGGTCCGAAAGACCCGCCAGCCGCATCCACTGAACAAAACTATGACGAATATTGCGATATTCGAACGATATACATATATATATATTATTATTTCGTATCGTCGATCGGTGTCTCTAAGAGAACCGACGACGACTAAAAACACGTTGAGCAAACTACTCTTATAAGAGTTGATGATGATGGTGAAAAAGAGGAGGAGGAGAGAGAGAGAGAGACGACTCATGGTACGGTTCCCTGGTTGATCCTGCCAGTAGTCATATGCTTGTCTCAAAGATTAAGCCATGCATGTCTCAGTACATACCGAACTAAGGTGAAACCGCGAATGGCTCATTAAATCAGTTATGGTTTCTTAGATTGTACACGAAATTACTTGGATAACTGTGGTAATTCTAGAGCTAATACATGCAAATCAGAATTCCGACCAGAGATGGGAGGAATGCTTTTATTAGATCAAAACCAATCGGTGGCGTGCGGTTCGCCCGTGCGTCCATCGTTTGCTTTGGTGACTCTGAATAACCCACAGCTGATCGCACGGTCATTTAGTACCGGCGACGAATCTTTCAAATGTCTGCCTTATCAACTGTCGATGGTAGGTTCCGCGCCTACCATGGTTGTAACGGGTAACGGGGAATCAGGGTTCGATTCCGGAGAGGGAGCCTGAGAAACAGCTACCACATCCAAGGAAGGCAGCAGGCGCGCAAATTACCCACTCCCGGCACGGGGAGGTAGTGACGAAAAATAACGATACGGGACTCATCCGAGGCCCCGTAATCGGAATGAGTACACTTTAAATCCTTTAACGAGGATCAATTGGAGGGCAAGTCTGGTGCCAGCAGCCGCGGTAATTCCAGCTCCAATAGCGTATATTAAAGTTGTTGCGGTTAAAAAGCTCGTAGTTGAATCTGTGTGTCACAGTGTCGGTTCACCGCTCGCGGTGTCTAACTGGCATTATGTGATACGTCCTACCGGTGGGCTTAGCTCCTCACGGGGCGGTCCAACAGACATCCCATCGCGGTGCTCTTCACTGAGTGTCGAGGTGGGCCGGTACGTTTACTTTGAATAAATTAGAGTGCTTAAAGCAGGCTATTTTCGCCTGAATACTATGTGCATGGAATAATGGAATAGGACCTCGGTTCTATTTTGTTGGTTTCCGGAACCCCGAGGTAATGATTAATAGGGACAGATGGGGGCATTCGTATTGCGACGTTAGAGGTGAAATTCTTGGATCGTCGCAAGACGGACTAAAGCGAAAGCATTTGCCAAAAATGTTTTCATTAATCAAGAACGAAAGTTAGAGGTTCGAAGGCGATCAGATACCGCCCTAGTTCTAACCATAAACGATGCCAACCAGCGATCCGCCGATGTTCCTCCGATGACTCGGCGGGCAGCTTCCGGGAAACCAAAGTTTTTGGGTTCCGGGGGAAGTATGGTTGCAAAGCTGAAACTTAAAGGAATTGACGGAAGGGCACCACCAGGAGTGGAGCCTGCGGCTTAATTTGACTCAACACGGGAAACCTCACCAGGCCCAGACACCGGAAGGATTGACAGATTGAGAGCTCTTTCTTGATTCGGTGGGTGGTGGTGCATGGCCGTTCTTAGTTGGTGGAGCGATTTGTCTGGTTAATTCCGATAACGAACGAGACTCTAGCCTGTTAAATAGACGTAAATTATGGTATCTCGAAGGCCCCCGGCTTCGGTCGGTGGGTTTTTACTACCAACGTACA
>CAXAJV010000805.1:50000-52500 GCA_963969225.1 Xylocopa violacea
GCCAAGCCTCGTTGTTGAGTGTCTGAAAACCCGTTGCCGTTGCGAGATCGAACAATTTTATGCTCGCTTCGTGTCGCAGGTTAAATTGGACCGCTCAGAGGCTGCGCGTGCGGCGAGTCCCAACGAATCATTCACCCGAACGGACGCGCCGTCGTCGACTTCGATTTCTTTTAAGAGCGTGTGTCGCGCGTATCCTGTTTTAGTCGATCGTACCGTTCCGTTCGGAGGGGACGATTCGTCGCCGCCAAGCCTCGCTCTCATAGAGTCTATGAAAACCCGTTGCCGTTGCGAGATCGAACCATTTTATGCTCGCTTCGTGTCGCAGGTTAAATTGGACCGCTCAGAGGCTGCGCGTGCGGCGAGTCCCAACGAATCTTCACCCGAACGGACGCGCCGTCGTCGACTTCGAATTCCTTTAAGAGCGTGTGTCGCGCGTATCCTGTTTTAGTCGATCGTACCGTTCCGTTCGGAGGGGACGATTCGTCGCCGCCAAGCCTCGCTCTCATAGAGTCTATGAAAACCCGTTGCCGTTGCGAGATCGAACCATTTTATGCTCGCTTCGTGTCGCAGGTTAAATTGGACCGCTCAGAGGCTGCGCGTGCGGCGAGTCCCAACGAATCTTCACCCGAACGGACGCGCCGTCGTCGACTTCGAATTCCTTTAAGAGCGTGTGTCGCGCGTATCCTGTTTTAGTCGATCGTACCGTTCCGTTCGGAGGGGACGATTCGTCGCCGCCAAGCCTCGTTGTCGAGAGTCTGTGAAAACCCGTGCCGTTGCGAGATCGAACAATATTATGCTCGCTTCGCGTTGTCGGGTGAAACAGACCGCCTCGAGGCTGTGTACGACGGCGAGTCCCAACGAATCTTTACCCGAACGACGATCGTCGTCGACTTCGAATTCGTTAAGAGCGTGGTGTCGCGCCGCGTACCCTGGTTGTGTTAATGTCGATCGTACCGTTCCGTTCGGAGGGGACGATTCGTCGGGCCAAGCCTCGTTGGCGATTAGGGTCTGTATAATGAACCCGCCGTTGCGAGATCGAATCTCATTTATTATGCTCGCTTCGTGTTGTCGGGTAAATAAAATTATACAGACCGCGCTCGAGGTGTTGGTGTTGTTAACCGACGAGTCCTAACGAATTTTTCTTACCCGAACGGTAAGTTATGTCGTCGACTTTGCATATTCGACAGGTCGAGTGTGTACCATTATTTTGCGTCTCTGCGTGAAAGCAATACGCCGCTGGTACTTGTTCGTTTTCCCGTTTCACAATTGTGCTGCAAGCTCAGAGGGGACTTGCTTTTTGCCATAGCCTCGTTGTCGAGAGTCTGAGAAACCGGCCGTTGCGAGATCGAATAATTTATACTCGCTTCGTGTTGCCGGGGAAAAACGGTAGACCGCTCGAGGCTTTGGCGGCCGAGTCCCAACGAATTTTTTTTTTTTTTTATCACCTGAGCTCTGAAGCACAGATCGTGCAGTGGATCGTGGAATTTGAGGAACTTGTACCACGCACCTGTGTTCGGGTTTTGATCGTGTCGTTCGTTCAGAGGGGACCGCTTCGCCGAGCGAAGCCTCGTTGTCGCGAGTCTGGAAACACACCCGCCGTTGCGAGATCGAATAATTTTTTATGCTCGCTTCGTGTTGTCGGGTGGGTAAAATTATAGACCGCTTCGAGGTTTCACGGCGAGTCCCATCGATATTTTACGACTTACCTGTACGAACGTCGTCAACTTCTCGAAAGCAATACGCCGCTGGGTGTTGGATATCTTTCTTTTTTTTTTTTTTTGTATTCACTTCCACGTGCCATTCGTTCAGAGGGGACGACGATATATTCGCGTTTGCGTATTCTTCCTCGTTGTCGAGAGTCCCTTAATAAACCCGCCGTTGCGAGATCGAATTTTACAAGCTCGCTTCGTGTTGTCGGGAGGAAGGGGGGACCGCCTCGAGGGTCTGCGCGATACGCGCGAAGAAGAGTCCTAACGAATTTTCGAAAAATTTTATCTACCTGGACGCGTGGCACACTGGCGTGAATCCGAAAGGATGTATCCTAAACACCCTGAAACAGGCGTGTCCGTTTCATCCGTAGGACGGTATCGTGTCGCCGAGAATTCGGGCGACGCCCGCGTCTCCTTCGCCGGAGACGTTTGGGTCTCGACTTGTTCGAAACTTAGTACGAAGAGACTTAACAATTAATAAAAAATATACATATACGATTACCCTGAACGGTGGATCACTTGGCTCGTGGGTCGATGAAGAACGCAGCTAATTGCGCGTCAACGTGTGAACTGCAGGACACATGAACATCGACATTTCGAACGCACATTGCGGTCCACGGATACAATTCCTGGACCACGCCTAGCTGAGGGTCGTTCACGTAACCAGAATACTGCTTGCGTTGCGTTTCGTCGAATCTTTTCTCTCCGGTGCTCGAATCTGCCCGCCGTCGTTCATTCGAATTCCATTTACGAACGTTTCTGAGTTCGGGCGCACCGAAAGGGAAAAAGAG
>CAXAJV010000806.1:0-69000 GCA_963969225.1 Xylocopa violacea
GTAATATAAACAAACATAACCCAACCTAACATCTCGGCTTTAATATTTGACCACATTCCTGGTTTGTTGGCCTCCACGTCTCCGTGGGACCTTTGTATACATCAATAACGTAATATAACCTAACCTAACCCAACCTAACATCTCTGCGGTAATATTTGACCACATTCCTGGCTTGTTGGAATCTACGTCTCCGTGGGACCTTTGTATACATCAATAACGTAATATAACCTAACCTAACCCAACCTAACATCTCTGCGGTAATATTTGACCACATTCCTGGCTTGTTGGAATCTACGTCTCCGTGGGACCTTTATATACATCAATAACGTAATATAACCTAACCTAACCCAACCTAACATCTCTGCGGTAATATTTGACAACATTCCTGGCGAGTTGGCTTCTCCGTCTCCGTGGGACCTTTATATACATCAATAACGTAATATAACCTAACCTAACCCAACCTATCATCTCGGCGGTAATATTTGACAACATCCCTGGCGAGTTGGCCTCTAAGTCTCCGTGGGACCTTTATATACATCAATAACATAATATAACCTAACCTAACCCAACCTATCATCTCTGCGGTAATATTTGACAACATTCGTGGCGAGTTGGCCTCTACGTCTCCGTTTGACCTTCATATACATCACTAACGTAATATAACCTAACCTAACCCACCCTAACATCTCGGCGGTAATATTTGACAACAATCCTGTCGAGTTGGCCTCTACGTCTCCGTGGGACATTTATATACATCATTAACATAATATAAGCTAGCCTAACCGAACCTAACATTTCGCCGGTAATATTTGACAACCTTCCTGGCGAGTTGGCTTCTCCGTCTCCGTGGGACATTTATATACATCAATAACATAATATAAGCTATCCTAACCCAACCTAACATCTCGCCGGTAATATTTGGCAACCTTCCTGGCGAGTTGGCTTCTCCGTCTCCGCAGGACCTTTATATACATCAATAACATAATATAAGCTAGCCTATCCCAACCTAACATCTCGCCGGTAATATTTGACAACATTCCTGGCGAGTTGGCCTCTACGTCACCGTGGAACCTTCGTATACATCAATAACGAAATATAACATAACCTAAACCAACCTATCATCTCGGCGGTAATATTTGACATCATTCCTGGCGAGATGGCCTCTACGTCTCCGTGGAACCTTTATATACATCAATAACGTAATATAACCTAACCTAACCCAACGTAACATATCGGCGGTAATATTTGACCACATTCCTGGCGAGTTGGCCACTACGTCACCATGTAATCCTCATATCCGACAATAACGTAATATAACCTAACCTAACCCAACGTAACATTTCGGCGGTAATATTTGACCACATTCCTGGCGAGTTGGCCTCTGCGTCTCCGTGTAACCCTCATATACATCAATAACGTAATATAACCTAACCTAACGCAACCTATCATCTCGGCGGTGATATTTGATAACATTCCTGGCGATTTGGCCTCTACGTCTCCGTGGGACCTTTATATACATCAATAACATAATATAAGTTAGCCTAACCCAATCTAACATCTCGGCGGTAATATTTGACCACATTCGTGGCTTGTTGGTCTCTACGTCTCCGGGGGACCTTCATATACGTCAATAACGTAATAAAACCTAACCTAACCCAATCTAACATCTCGGCGGTAATATTTGACATCATACCTGGCGAGTTGGCCTCTACGTCTCCGTGGGACCTTTATATACATCAATAACGTAATATAACCTAACCTAACCCAATCTAACATCTCGGCGGTAATATTTGACATCATTCCTGGCGAGATGGCCTCTACGTCTCCGTGGTACCTTTATATACATCAATAACGTAATATAACCTAACCTAACCCAACGTAACATATCGGCGGTAATATTTGACCACATTCCTGGCGAGTTGGCCACTACGTCTCCGTGTAACCATCATATCCATCAATAACGTAATATAACCTAACCTAACCCAACGTAACATCTCGGCGGTAATACTTGACCACATTCCCGGCGAGTTGGCCTCTACGTCTCCGTGGAACCTTCGTATACATCAATAACGAAATATAACCTAACCTAAACCAACCTACCATCTCGGCGGTAATATTTAACATCATTCCTGGCGAGATGGCATCTACGTCTCCGTGGAACCTTTATATACATCAATAACGTAATATAACCTAACCTAACCCAACATAACATCTCGGCGGTAATATTTGACCACATTCCTGGCGAGTTGGCCTCTACGTCTCCGTGTAACCCTCATATACATCAATAACGTTATATAACGTATCCTAACCCAACCTATCATCTCGGCAGTAATATTTGACAAAATTCCCGGCGAGTTGACCTCTGCGTCTCCGTTTGACCTTCATATACATCAATAACGTAATTTAACCTAACCTAACCCAACCTATCATCTCGGCGGTAATACTTGACCACATTCCCGGCGAGTTGGCCTCTACGTCTCCGTGGAACCTTCGTATACATCAATAACGAAATATAACCTAACCTAAACCAACCTACCATCTCGGCGGTAATATTTAACATCATTCCTGGCGAGATGGCAGCTACGTCTCCGTGGAACCTTTATATACATCAATAACGTAATATAACCTAACCTAACCCAACGTAACATATCGGCGGTAATATTTGACAACATTCCTGGCGAGTTGGCTTCTCCGTCTACGTGGGACCTTTATATAAATCAAAAACGTAATATAACCAAAGCTAACCCAACCAAACATGTCGGCGGTAATATTTGACAACATTCCTAGCGAGTTGGCCTCTACGTCTCCGTGTAACCTTCATATACATCAATAACGTAATATAACGTAACCTAACCCAACCTATCATCTCGGCGGTATATTTGACAACATTCCTAGCGAGTTGGCCTCTACGTCTCCGTGGAACCTTCGTATACATCAATAACGAAATATAACCGAACCTAAACCAACCTATCATCTCGGCGGTAATATTTAACATCATTCCTGGCGAGATGGCCTCTACGTCTCCGTGGAACCTTTATATACATCAGTAACGTAATATAACCTAACCTAACCCAATCTAACATCTCGGCGGTAATATTTGACCACATTCCTGGCGAGTTGGCCTCTACGTCTCCGTGTAACCCGCATATACATCAATAACGTAATATAACGTAACCTAACCAAACCTATCATCTCGGCGTTAATATTTGACAACATTCCTGGCGAGTTGGCATCTACATCTCCCTGGGACCTTTATATACATCAATAACGTAATATAACCTAACCTAACCCAACCTAACATTTCTGCGGTAATATTTGACATCATTCCTGGCGAGTTGGCATCTACATCTCCCTGGGACCTTTATATACATCAATAACGTAATATAACCTAACCTAACCCAACATAACATCTCGGCGGTAATATTTGACCACATTCCTGGCGAGTTGGCCTCTACTTCTCCGTGTAACCCTCATATACATCAATAACGTAATATAACCTAACCTAACCCAACCTAACATCTCGGCGGTGATATTTGATAACATTCCTGGCGAGATGGCATCTACGTCTCCGTGGAACCTTTATATACATCAATAACGTAATATAACCTAACCTAACCCAACATAACATCTCGGCGGTAATATTTGACCACATTCCTGGCGAGTTGGCCTCTACTTCTCCGTGTAACCCTCATATACATCAATAACGTTATATAACGTATCCTAACCCAACCTATCATCTCGGCAGTAATATTTGACAAAATTCCCGGCGAGTTGACCTCTACGTCTACGTTTGACCTTCATATACATCAATAACGTAATTTAACCTAACCTAACCCAACCTATCATCTCGGCGGTAATATTTGACCACATTCCTGGCGAGTTGACCTCTACGTCTCCGTTTGACCTTCATATACATCAATAACGTAATTTAATCTAACCTAACCCAACCTATCATCTCGGCGGTAATATTTGACCACATTCCTGGCGAGTTGGCCACTACGTCTCCGTGTAACCATCATATCCATCAATAACGTAATATAACCTAACCTAACCCAACGTAACATCTCGGCGGTAATACTTGACCACATTCCCGGCGAGTTGGCCTCTACGTCTCCGTGGAACCTTCGTATACATCAATAACGAAATATAACCTAACCTAAACCAACCTACCATCTCGGCGGTAATATTTAACATCATTCCTGGCGAGATGGCATCTACGTCTCCGTGGAACCTTTATATACATCAATAACGTAATATAACCTAACCTAACCCAACATAACATCTCGGCGGTAATATTTGACCACATTCCTGGCGAGTTGGCCTCTACGTCTCCGTGTAACCCTCATATACATCAATAACGTTATATAACGTATCCTAACCCAACCTATAATCTCGGCAGTAATATTTGACAAAATTCCCGGCGAGTTGACCTCTGCGTCTCCGTTTGACCTTCATATACATCAATAACGTAATTTAACCTAACCTAACCCAACCTATCATCTCGGCGGTAATACTTGACCACATTCCCGGCGAGTTGGCCTCTACGTCTCCGTGGAACCTTCGTATACATCAATAACGAAATATAACCTAACCTAAACCAACCTACCATCTCGGCGGTAATATTTAACATCATTCCTGGCGAGATGGCAGCTACGTCTCCGTGGAACCTTTATATACATCAATAACGTAATATAACCTAACCTAACCCAACGTAACATATCGGCGGTAATATTTGACAACATTCCTGGCGAGTTGGCTTCTCCGTCTACGTGGGACCTTTATATAAATCAATAACGTAATATAACCAAAGCTAACCCAACCAAACATGTCGGCGGTAATATTTGACAACATTCCTAGCGAGTTGGCCTCTACGTCTCCGTGTAACCTTCATATACATCAATAACGTAATATAACGTAACCTAACCCAACCTATCATCTCGGCGGTATATTTGACAACATTCCTAGCGAGTTGGCCTCTACGTCTCCGTGGAACCTTCGTATACATCAATAACGAAATATAACCGAACCTAAACCAACCTATCATCTCGGCGGTAATATTTAACATCATTCCTGGCGAGATGGCCTCTACGTCTCCGTGGAACCTTTATATACATCAATAACGTAATATAACCTAACCTAACCCAATCTAACATCTCGGCGGTAATATTTGACCACATTCCTGGCGAGTTGGCCTCTACGTCTCCGTGTAACCCACATATACATCAATAACGTAATATAACGTAACCTAACCAAACCTATCATCTCGGCGTTAATATTTGACAACATTCCTGGCGAGTTGGCATCTACATCTCCCTGGGACCTTTATATACATCAATAACGTAATATAACCTAACCTAACCCAACCTAACATTTCTGCGGTAATATTTGACATCATTCCTGGCGATTTGGCATCTACATCTCCCTGGGACCTTTATATACATCAATAACGTAATATAACCTAACCTAACCCAACATAACATCTCGGCGGTAATATTTGACCACATTCCTGGCGAGTTGGCCTCTACTTCTCCGTGTAACCCTCATATACATCAATAACGTAATATAACCTAACCTAACCCAACCTAACATCTCGGCGGTGATATTTGATAACATTCCTGGCGAGATGGCATCTACGTCTCCGTGGAACCTTTATATACATCAATAACGTAATATAACCTAACCTAACCCAACATAACATCTCGGCGGTAATATTTGACCACATTCCTGGCGAGTTGGCCTCTACTTCTCCGTGTAACCCTCATATACATCAATAACGTTATATAACGTATCCTAACCCAACCTATCATCTCGGCAGTAATATTTGACAAAATTCCCGGCGAGTTGACCTCTACGTCTACGTTTGACCTTCATATACATCAATAACGTAATTTAACCTAACCTAACCCAACCTATCATCTCGGCGGTAATATTTGACCACATTCCTGGCGAGTTGACCTCTACGTCTCCGTTTGACCTTCATATACATCAATAACGTAATTTAATCTAACCTAACCCAACCTATCATCTCGGCGGTAATATTTGACCACATTCCTGGCGAGTTGGCCACTACGTCTCCGTGTAACCATCATATCCATCAATAACGTAATATAACCTAACCTAAGCCAACGTAACATCTCGGCGGTAATACTTGACCACATTCCCGGCGAGTTGGCCTCTACGTCTCCGTGGAACCTTCGTATACATCAATAACGAAATATAACCTAACCTAAACCAACCTACCATCTCGGCGGTAATATTTAGCATCATTCCTGGCGAGATGGCATCTACGTCTCCGTGGAACCTTTATATACATCAATAACGTAATATAACCTAACCTAACCCAACGTAACATATCGGCGGTAATATTTGACAACATTCCTGGCGAGTTGGCTTCTCCGTCTACGTGGGACCTTTATATAAATCAAAAACGTAATATAACCAAAGCTAACCCAACCAAACATGTCGGCGGTAATATTTGACAACATTCCTAGCGAGTTGGCCTCTACGTCTCCGTGTAACCTTCATATACATCAATAACGTAATATAACGTAACCTAACCCAACCTATCATCTCGGCGGTATATTTGACAACATTCCTAGCGAGTTGGCCTCTACGTCTCCGTGGAACCTTCGTATACATCAATAACGAAATATAACCGAACCTAAACCAACCTATCATCTCGGCGGTAATATTTAACATCATTCCTGGCGAGATGGCCTCTACGTCTCCGTGGAACCTTTATATACATCAATAACGTAATATAACCTAACCTAACCCAATCTAACATCTCGGCGGTAATATTTGACCACATTCCTGGCGAGTTGGCCTCTACGTCTCCGTGTAACCCGCATATACATCAATAACGTAATATAACGTAACCTAACCAAACCTATCATCTCGGCGTTAATATTTGACAACATTCCTGGCGAGTTGGCATCTACATCTCCCTGGGACCTTTATATACATCAATAACGTAATATAACCTAACCTAACCCAACCTAACATTTCTGCGGTAATATTTGACATCATTCCTGGCGTGTTGGCATCTACATCTCCCTGGGACCTTTATATACATCAATAACGTAATATAACCTAACCTAACCCAACATAACATCTCGGCGGTAATATTTGACCACATTCCTGGCGAGTTGGCCTCTACTTCTCCGTGTAACCCTCATATACATCAATAACGTAATATAACCTAACCTAACCCAACCTAACATCTCGGCGGTGATATTTGATAACATTCCTGGCGAGATGGCATCTACGTCTCCGTGGAACCTTTATATACATCAATAACGTAATATAACCTAACCTAACCCAACATAACATCTCGGCGGTAATATTTGACCACATTCCTGGCGAGTTGGCCTCTACTTCTCCGTGTAACCCTCATATACATCAATAACGTTATATAACGTATCCTAACCCAACCTATCATCTCGGCAGTAATATTTGACAAAATTCCCGGCGAGTTGACCTCTACGTCTACGTTTGACCTTCATATACATCAATAACGTAATTTAACCTAACCTAACCCAACCTATCATCTCGGCGGTAATATTTGACCACATTCCTGGCGAGTTGACCTCTACGTCTCCGTTTGACCTTCATATACATCAATAACGTAATTTAATCTAACCTAACCCAACCTATCATCTCGGCGGTAATATTTGACCACATTCCTGGCGAGTTGGCCACTACGTCTCCGTGTAACCATCATATCCATCAATAACGTAATATAACCTAACCTAACCCAACGTAACATCTCGGCGGTAATACTTGACCACATTCCCGGCGAGTTGGCCTCTACGTCTCCGTGGAACCTTCGTATACATCAATAACGAAATATAACCTAACCTAAACCAACCTACCATCTCGGCGGTAATATTTAACATCATTCCTGGCGAGATGGCATCTACGTCTCCGTGGAACCTTTATATACATCAATAACGTAATATAACCTAACCTAACCCAACATAACATCTCGGCGGTAATATTTGACCACATTCCTGGCGAGTTGGCCTCTACGTCTCCGTGTAACCCTCATATACATCAATAACGTTATATAACGTATCCTAACCCAACCTATCATCTCGGCAGTAATATTTGACAAAATTCCCGGCGAGTTGACCTCTGCGTCTCCGTTTGACCTTCATATACATCAATAACGTAATTTAACCTAACCTAACCCAACCTATCATCTCGGCGGTAATACTTGACCACATTCCCGGCGAGTTGGCCTCTACGTCTCCGTGGAACCTTCGTATACATCAATAACGAAATATAACCTAACCTAAACCAACCTACCATCTCGGCGGTAATATTTAACATCATTCCTGGCGAGATGGCAGCTACGTCTCCGTGGAACCTTTATATACATCAATAACGTAATATAACCTAACCTAACCCAACGTAACATATCGGCGGTAATATTTGACAACATTCCTGGCGAGTTGGCTTCTCCGTCTACGTGGGACCTTTATATAAATCAATAACGTAATATAACCAAAGCTAACCCAACCAAACATGTCGGCGGTAATATTTGACAACATTCCTAGCGAGTTGGCCTCTACGTCTCCGTGTAACCTTCATATACATCAATAACGTAATATAACGTAACCTAACCCAACCTATCATCTCGGCGGTATATTTGACAACATTCCTAGCGAGTTGGCCTCTACGTCTCCGTGGAACCTTCGTATACATCAATAACGAAATATAACCGAACCTAAACCAACCTATCATCTCGGCGGTAATATTTAACATCATTCCTGGCGAGATGGCCTCTACGTCTCCGTGGAACCTTTATATACATCAATAACGTAATATAACCTAACCTAACCCAATCTAACATCTCGGCGGTAATATTTGACCACATTCCTGGCGAGTTGGCCTCTACGTCTCCGTGTAACCCACATATACATCAATAACGTAATATAACGTAACCTAACCAAACCTATCATCTCGGCGTTAATATTTGACAACATTCCTGGCGAGTTGGCATCTACATCTCCCTGGGACCTTTATATACATCAATAACGTAATATAACCTAACCTAACCCAACCTAACATTTCTGCGGTAATATTTGACATCATTCCTGGCGATTTGGCATCTACATCTCCCTGGGACCTTTATATACATCAATAACGTAATATAACCTAACCTAACCCAACATAACATCTCGGCGGTAATATTTGACCACATTCCTGGCGAGTTGGCCTCTACTTCTCCGTGTAACCCTCACATACATCAATAACGTAATATAACCTAACCTAACCCAACCTAACATCTCGGCGGTGATATTTGATAACATTCCTGGCGAGATGGCATCTACGTCTCCGTGGAACCTTTATATACATCAATAACGTAATATAACCTAACCTAACCCAACATAACATCTCGGCGGTAATATTTGACCACATTCCTGGCGAGTTGGCCTCTACTTCTCCGTGTAACCCTCATATACATCAATAACGTTATATAACGTATCCTAACCCAACCTATCATCTCGGCAGTAATATTTGACAAAATTCCCGGCGAGTTGACCTCTACGTCTACGTTTGACCTTCATATACATCAATAACGTAATTTAACCTAACCTAACCCAACCTATCATCTCGGCGGTAATATTTGACCACATTCCTGGCGAGTTGACCTCTACGTCTCCGTTTGACCTTCATATACATCAATAACGTAATTTAATCTAACCTAACCCAACCTATCATCTCGGCGGTAATATTTGACCACATTCCTGGCGAGTTGGCCACTACGTCTCCGTGTAACCATCATATCCATCAATAACGTAATATAACCTAACCTAAGCCAACGTAACATCTCGGCGGTAATACTTGACCACATTCCCGGCGAGTTGGCCTCTACGTCTCCGTGGAACCTTCGTATACATCAATAACGAAATATAACCTAACCTAAACCAACCTACCATCTCGGCGGTAATATTTAGCATCATTCCTGGCGAGATGGCATCTACGTCTCCGTGGAACCTTTATATACATCAATAACGTAATATAACCTAACCTAACCCAACATAACATCTCGGCGGTAATATTTGACCACATTCCTGGCGAGTTGGCCTCTACGTCTCCGTGTAACCCTCATATACATCAATAACGTTATATAACGTATCCTAACCCAACCTATCATCTCGGCAGTAATATTTGACAAAATTCCCGGCGAGTTGACCTCTGCGTCTCCGTTTGACCTTCATATACATCAATAACGTAATTTAACCTAACCTAACCCAACCTATCATCTCGGCGGTAATACTTGACCACATTCCCGGCGAGTTGGCCTCTACGTCTCCGTGGAACCTTCGTATACATCAATAACGAAATATAACCTAACCTAAACCAACCTACCATCTCGGCGGTAATATTTAACATCATTCCTGGCGAGATGGCAGCTACGTCTCCGTGGAACCTTTATATACATCAATAACGTAATATAACCTAACCTAACCCAACGTAACATATCGGCGGTAATATTTGACAACATTCCTGGCGAGTTGGCTTCTCCGTCTACGTGGGACCTTTATATAAATCAAAAACGTAATATAACCAAAGCTAACCCAACCAAACATGTCGGCGGTAATATTTGACAACATTCCTAGCGAGTTGGCCTCTACGTCTCCGTGTAACCTTCATATACATCAATAACGTAATATAACGTAACCTAACCCAACCTATCATCTCGGCGGTATATTTGACAACATTCCTAGCGAGTTGGCCTCTACGTCTCCGTGGAACCTTCGTATACATCAATAACGAAATATAACCGAACCTAAACCAACCTATCATCTCGGCGGTAATATTTAACATCATTCCTGGCGAGATGGCCTCTACGTCTCCGTGGAACCTTTATATACATCAATAACGTAATATAACCTAACCTAACCCAATCTAACATCTCGGCGGTAATATTTGACCACATTCCTGGCGAGTTGGCCTCTACGTCTCCGTGTAACCCACATATACATCAATAACGTAATATAACGTAACCTAACCAAACCTATCATCTCGGCGTTAATATTTGACAACATTCCTGGCGAGTTGGCATCTACATCTCCCTGGGACCTTTATATACATCAATAACGTAATATAACCTAACCTAACCCAACCTAACATTTCTGCGGTAATATTTGACATCATTCCTGGCGATTTGGCATCTACATCTCCCTGGGACCTTTATATACATCAATAACGTAATATAACCTAACCTAACCCAACATAACATTTCGGCGGTAATATTTGACCACATTCCTGGCGAGTTGGCCTCTACTTCTCCGTGTAACCCTCATATACATCAATAACGTAATATAACCTAACCTAACCCAACCTAACATCTCGGCGGTGATATTTGATAACATTCCTGGCGAGATGGCATCTACGTCTCCGTGGAACCTTTATATACATCAATAACGTAATATAACCTAACCTAACCCAACATAACATCTCGGCGGTAATATTTGACCACATTCCTGGCGAGTTGGCCTCTACTTCTCCGTGTAACCCTCATATACATCAATAACGTTATATAACGTATCCTAACCCAACCTATCATCTCGGCAGTAATATTTGACAAAATTCCCGGCGAGTTGACCTCTACGTCTACGTTTGACCTTCATATACATCAATAACGTAATTTAACCTAACCTAACCCAACCTATCATCTCGGCGGTAATATTTGACCACATTCCTGGCGAGTTGACCTCTACGTCTCCGTTTGACCTTCATATACATCAATAACGTAATTTAATCTAACCTAACCCAACCTATCATCTCGGCGGTAATATTTGACCACATTCCTGGCGAGTTGGCCACTACGTCTCCGTGTAACCATCATATCCATCAATAACGTAATATAACCTAACCTAACCCAACGTAACATCTCGGCGGTAATACTTGACCACATTCCCGGCGAGTTGGCCTCTACGTCTCCGTGGAACCTTCGTATACATCAATAACGAAATATAACCTAACCTAAACCAACCTACCATCTCGGCGGTAATATTTAACATCATTCCTGGCGAGATGGCATCTACGTCTCCGTGGAACCTTTATATACATCAATAACGTAATATAACCTAACCTAACCCAACATAACATCTCGGCGGTAATATTTGACCACATTCCTGGCGAGTTGGCCTCTACGTCTCCGTGTAACCCTCATATACATCAATAACGTTATATAACGTATCCTAACCCAACCTATCATCTCGGCAGTAATATTTGACAAAATTCCCGACGAGTTGACCTCTGCGTCTCCGTTTGACCTTCATATACATCAATAACGTAATTTAACCTAACCTAACCCAACCTATCATCTCGGCGGTAATACTTGACCACATTCCCGGCGAGTTGGCCTCTACGTCTCCGTGGAACCTTCGTATACATCAATAACGAAATATAACCTAACCTAAACCAACCTACCATCTCGGCGGTAATATTTAACATCATTCCTGGCGAGATGGCAGCTACGTCTCCGTGGAACCTTTATATACATCAATAACGTAATATAACCTAACCTAACCCAACGTAACATATCGGCGGTAATATTTGACAACATTCCTGGCGAGTTGGCTTCTCCGTCTACGTGGGACCTTTATATAAATCAAAAACGTAATATAACCAAAGCTAACCCAACCAAACATGTCGGTGGTAATATTTGACAACATTCCTAGCGAGTTGGCATCTACATCTCCCTGGGACCTTTATATACATCAATAACGTAATATAACCTAACCTAACCCAACCTAACATTTCTGCGGTAATATTTGACATCATTCCTGGCGATTTGGCATCTACATCTCCCTGGGACCTTTATATACATCAATAACGTAATATAACCTAACCTAACCCAACATAACATCTCGGCGGTAATATTTAACATCATTCCTGGCGAGATGGCCTCTACGTCTCCGTGGAACCTTTATATACATCAATAACGTAATATAACCTAACCTAACCCAATCTAACATCTCGGCGGTAATATTTGACCACATTCCTGGCGAGTTGGCCTCTACGTCTCCGTGTAACCCACATATACATCAATAACGTAATATAACGTAACCTAACCAAACCTATCATCTCGGCGTTAATATTTGACAACATTCCTGGCGAGTTGGCATCTACATCTCCCTGGGACCTTTATATACATCAATAACGTAATATAACCTAACCTAACCCAACCTAACATTTCTGCGGTAATATTTGACATCATTCCTGGCGATTTGGCATCTACATCTCCCTGGGACCTTTATATACATCAATAACGTAATATAACCTAACCTAACCCAACATAACATCTCGGCGGTAATATTTGACCACATTCCTGGCGAGTTGGCCTCTACTTCTCCGTGTAACCCTCATATACATCAATAACGTAATATAACCTAACCTAACCCAACCTAACATCTCGGCGGTGATATTTGATAACATTCCTGGCGAGATGGCATCTACGTCTCCGTGGAACCTTTATATACATCAATAACGTAATATAACCTAACCTAGCCCAACATAACATCTCGGCGGTAATATTTGACCACATTCCTGGCGAGTTGGCCTCTACTTCTCCGTGTAACCCTCATATACATCAATAACGTTATATAACGTATCCTAACCCAACCTATCATCTCGGCAGTAATATTTGACAAAATTCCCGGCGAGTTGACCTCTACGTCTACGTTTGACCTTCATATACATCAATAACGTAATTTAACCTAACCTAACCCAACCTATCATCTCGGCGGTAATATTTGACCACATTCCTGGCGAGTTGACCTCTACGTCTCCGTTTGACCTTCATATACATCAATAACGTAATTTAATCTAACCTAACCCAACCTATCATCTCGGCGGTAATATTTGACCACATTCCTGGCGAGTTGGCCACTACGTCTCCGTGTAACCATCATATCCATCAATAACGTAATATAACCTAACCTAACCCAACGTAACATCTCGGCGGTAATACTTGACCACATTCCCGGCGAGTTGGCCTCTACGTCTCCGTGGAACCTTCGTATACATCAATAACGAAATATAACCTAACCTAAACCAACCTACCATCTCGGCGGTAATATTTAACATCATTCCTGGCGAGATGGCATCTACGTCTCCGTGGAACCTTTATATACATCAATAACGTAATATAACCTAACCTAACCCAACATAACATCTCGGCGGTAATATTTGACCACATTCCTGGCGAGTTGGCCTCTACGTCTCCGTGTAACCCTCATATACATCAATAACGTTATATAACGTATCCTAACCCAACCTATCATCTCGGCAGTAATATTTGACAAAATTCCCGGCGAGTTGACCTCTGCGTCTCCGTTTGACCTTCATATACATCAATAACGTAATTTAACCTAACCTAACCCAACCTATCATCTCGGCGGTAATACTTGACCACATTCCCGGCGAGTTGGCCTCTACGTCTCCGTGGAACCTTCGTATACATCAATAACGAAATATAACCTAACCTAAACCAACCTACCATCTCGGCGGTAATATTTAACATCATTCCTGGCGAGATGGCAGCTACGTCTCCGTGGAACCTTTATATACATCAATAACGTAATATAACCTAACCTAACCCAACGTAACATATCGGCGGTAATATTTGACAACATTCCTGGCGAGTTGGCTTCTCCGTCTACGTGGGACCTTTATATAAATCAAAAACGTAATATAACCAAAGCTAACCCAACCAAACATGTCGGCGGTAATATTTGACAACATTCCTAGCGAGTTGGCCTCTACGTCTCCGTGTAACCTTCATATACATCAATAACGTAATATAACGTAACCTAACCCAACCTATCATCTCGGCGGTATATTTGACAACATTCCTAGCGAGTTGGCCTCTACGTCTCCGTGGAACCTTCGTATACATCAATAACGAAATATAACCGAACCTAAACCAACCTATCATCTCGGCGGTAATATTTAACATCATTCCTGGCGAGATGGCCTCTACGTCTCCGTTTGACCTTCATATACATCAATAACGTAATTTAATCTAACCTAACCCAACCTATCATCTCGGCGGTAATATTTGACCACATTCCTGGCGAGATGGACTCTACGTCTCCATGGGACCTTTATATACATCAATAACGTAATATAACCTAACCTAACCCAACCTAACTTTTCTGCGGTAATATTTGACATCATTCCTGGCGAGTTGGCCTCTACGTCTCCGTGGAACCTTTATATACATCAATAACGTAATATAACCTAACCTAACCCAACATAACATCTCGGCGGTAATATTTGACCACATTCCTGGCGAGTTGGCCTCTACTTCTCCGTGTAACCCTCATATACATCAATAACGTTATATAACGTATCCTAACCCAACCTATCATCTCGGCAGTAATATTTGACAAAATTCCCGGCGAGTTGACCTCTACGTCTCCGTTTGACCTTCATATACATCAATAACGTAATTTAACCTAACCTAACCCAACCTATCATTTCGGCGGTAATATTTGACCACATTCCTGGCGAGTTGGCCTCTACGTCTCCGTGGGACCCTTATATACATTAATAACGTAATATAACCTACCCTAACCCAACCTAACATCTCGGCGGTAATATTTGACAACATTCCTGGCGAGCTGGCTTCTACGTCTCCGTGGGACCTTTATATACATCAATAACGTAATATAAACTAACCTAACCCAACCTAACGTCTCGGCGGTAAAATATGACCACATTCCTGGTTTGTTGGCCTCTACGTCTCCGTGGGATCTTTATATACATAAATAACATAATATAAGCTAGCCTAACCCAATCTAACATCTCGGCGGTAATATTTGACCACATTCCTGGTTTGTTGGGCTCTGCGTCTACTTGGGACCTTTACATACGTCAATAACGTAATATAAGCTAACCTAACCCAACCTATCATCTCGGCGGTAATATTTGACCACATTCCTGGCTTGTTGGCCTCTGCGTCTCCGTGGGACCTTTATATACATCAAATACATAATATAAGCTAGCCTAACCGAACCTAACATCTCTGCGGTAATATTTGACAACATTCCTGGCGAGTTGGCTTCTCCGTCTCCGTGGGACCTTTATATACATCAATAACGTAATATAACCTAACCTAACCCAACCTATCATCTCGGCGGTAATATTTGACAACATCCCTGGCGAGTTGGCCTCTAAGTCTCCGTGGGACCTTTATATACATCAATAACATAATATAACCTAACCTAACCCAACCTATCATCTCTGCGGTAATATTTGACAACATTCGTGGCGAGTTGGCCTCTACGTCTCCGTTTGACCTTCATATACATCACTAACGTAATATAACCTAACCTAACCCACCCTAACATCTCGGCGGTAATATTTGACAACATTCCTGGCGAGTTGGCGTCTACGTCTCCGTGGGACCTTTATATACATCAATAACGTAATATAACCTAACCTAACCCAACCTATCATCTCGGCGGTAATATTTGACAACATCCCTGGCGAGTTGGCCTCTAAGTCTCCGTGGGACCTTTATATACATCAATAACGTTATATAACGTATCCTAACCCAACCTATCATCTCGGCAGTAATATTTGACAAAATTCCCGGCGAGTTGACCTCTACGTCTACGTTTGACCTTCATATACATCAATAACGTAATTTAACCTAACCTAACCCAACCTATCATCTCGGCGGTAATATTTGACCATATTCCTGGCGAGTTGACCTCTACGTCTCCGTTTGACCTTCATATACATCAATAACGTAATTTAATCTAACCTAACCCAACCTATCATCTCGGCGGTAATATTTGACCACATTCCTGGCGAGATGGACTCTACGTCTCCATGGGACCTTTATATACATCAATAACGTAATATAACCTAACCTAACGCAATCTAACATCTCGGCGGTAATATTTGACAACATTCCTGGCGAGTTGGCTTCTCCGTCTCCGTGGGACCTTTATATAAATCAAAAACGTAATATAACCAAAGCTAACCCAACCAAACATGTCGGCGGTAATATTTGACACAATTCCTAGCGAGTTGGCCTCTACGTCTCCGTGTAACCTTCATATACATCAATAACGTAATATAACGTAACCTAACCAAACCTATCATTTCGGCGTTAATATTTGACAACATTCCTGGCGAGTTGGCATCTACATCTCCCTGGGACCTTTATATACATCAATAACGTAATATAACCTAACCTAAACCAACCTAACTTTTCTGCGGTAATATTTGACATCATTCCTGGCGAGTTGGCCTCTACGTCTCCGTTTGACCTTCATATACACCAATAACGTAATTTAACCTAACCTAACCCAACCTATCATTTCGGCGGTAATATTTGACCACATTCCTGGCGAGTTGGCCTCTACGTCTCCGTGGGACCCTTATATACATCAATAACTTAATATAACCTACCCTAACCCAACCTAACATCTCGGCGGTAATATTTGACAACATTCCTGGCGAGCTGGCTTCTACGTCTCCGTGGGACCTTTATATACATCAATAACGTAATATAAACTAACCTAACCCAACCTAACGTCTCGGCGGTAAAATATGACCACATTCCTGGCTTGTTGGCCTCTACGTCTCCGTGGGATCTTTATATACATAAATAACATAATATAAGCTAGCCTAACCCAATCTAACATCTCGGCGGTAATATTTGACCACATTCCTGGTTTGTTGGGCTCTGCGTCTCCGTGGGACCTTTACATACGTCAATAACGTAATATAAGCTAACCTAACCCAACCTATCATCTCGGCGGTAATATTTGACCACATTCCTGGCTTGTTGGCCTCTGCGTCTCCTTGGGACCTTTATATACATCAAATACATAATATAAGCTAGCCTAACCCAACCTAACATCTCGCCGGTAATATTTGACAACAGTCCTGGCGAGTTGGCGTCTACGTCTCCGTGGGACCTTTATATACATCAACAACGTAATATAACGTAACCTAACCCAACCTATCATGTCGGCGGTAATATTTGAGAACATTCCTGGCGAGCTGGCTTCTACGTCCCGGTGGGACCTTTATATACATCAATAACGTAATATAAACAAACATAACCCAACCTAACATCTCGGCTTTAATATTTGACCACATTCCTGGTTTGTTGGCCTCCACGTCTCCGTGGGACCTTTGTATACATCAATAACGTAATATAACCTAACCTAACCCAACCTAACATCTCTGCGGTAATATTTGACCACATTCCTGGCTTGTTGGAATCTACGTCTCCGTGGGACCTTTGTATACATCAATAACGTAATATAACCTAACCTAACCCAACCTAACATCTCTGCGGTAATATTTGACCACATTCCTGGCTTGTTGGAATCTACGTCTCCGTGGGACCTTTATATACATCAATAACGTAATATAACCTAACCTAACCCAACCTAACATCTCTGCGGTAATATTTGACAACATTCCTGGCGAGTTGGCTTCTCCGTCTCCGTGGGACCTTTATATACATCAATAACGTAATATAACCTAACCTAACCCAACCTATCATCTCGGCGGTAATATTTGACAACATCCCTGGCGAGTTGGCCTCTAAGTCTCCGTGGGACCTTTATATACATCAATAACATAATATAACCTAACCTAACCCAACCTATCATCTCTGCGGTAATATTTGACAACATTCGTGGCGAGTTGGCCTCTACGTCTCCGTTTGACCTTCATATACATCACTAACGTAATATAACCTAACCTAACCCACCCTAACATCTCGGCGGTAATATTTGACAACATTCCTGGCGAGTTGGCGTCTACGTCTCCGTGGGACCTTTATATACATCAATAACGTAATATAACCTAACCTAACCCAACCTATCATCTCGGCGGTAATATTTGACAACATCCCTGGCGAGTTGGCCTCTAAGTCTCCGTGGGACCTTTATATACATCAATAACATGATATAACCTAACTTAACCCAACCTATCATCTCGGCCGTAATATTGGACAACATTCCTGGCGAGTTGGCCTCTACGTCTCCGTTTGACGTTCATATACATCAATAACGTAATTTAACCTAACCTAAACAACCTATCATCTCGGCGGTAATATTTGACCACATTCCTGGCGAGTTGGCCTCTACGTCTCCGTGGGACCTTTATATACATAAATAACATAATATAAGCTAGCCTATCCCAATCTAACATCTCGGCGGTAATATTTGACCACATTCATGGCGAGTTGGCCTCTACGTCTCCGTTTGACGTTCATATACATCAATAACGTAATTTAACCTAACCTAACCCAACCTATCATATCGGCGGTAATATTTAACAACATTCCTGGCTTGTTGGACTCTGCGTCTCCGTGGGACCTTCATATACGTCAATAACCTAATATAACCTAACCTAATCCAATCTAACATCTCGGCGGTATATTTGACAACAATCCTGTCGAGTTGGCCTCTACGTCTCCGTGGGACATTTATATACATCATTAACATAATATAAGCTAGCCTAACCGAACGTAACATTTCGCCGGTAATATTTGACAACCTTCCTGGCGAGTTGGCTTCTCCGTCTCCGCGGGACCTTTATATACATCAATAACATAATATAAGCTAGCCTATCCCAACCTAACATCTCGCCGGTAATATTTGACAACATTCCTGGCGAGTTGGCCTCTACGTCACCGTGGAACCTTCGTATACATCAATAACGAAATATAACATAACCTAAACCAACCTATCATCTCGGCGGTAATATTTGACATCATTCCTGGCGAGATGGCCTCTACGTCTCCGTGGTACCTTTATATACATCAATAACGTAATATAACCTAACCTAACCCAACGTAACATATCGCCGGTAATATTTGACCACATTCCTGGCGAGTTGGCCACTACGTCTCCGTGTAACCATCATATCCATCAATAACGTAATATAACCTAACCTAACCCAACGTAACATCTCGGGGGTAATACTTGACCACATTCCCGGCGAGTTGGCCTCTACGTCTCCGTGGAACCTTCGTATACATCAATAACGAAATATAACCTAACCTAAACCAACCTACCATCTCGGCGGTAATATTTAACATCATTCCTGGCGAGATGGCATCCACGTCTCCGTGGAACCTTTATATACATCAATAACGTAATATAACCTAACCTAACCCAACATAACATCTCGGCGGTAATATTTGAGCACATTCCTGGCGAGTTGGCCTCTACGTCTCCGTGTAACCCTCATATACATCAATAACGTTATATAACGTATCCTAACCCAACCTATCATCTCGGCAGTAATATTTGACAAAATTCCCGGCGAGTTGACCTCTACGTCTCCGTTTGACCTTCATATACATCAATAACGTAATTTAACCTAACCTATCCCAACCTATCATCTCGGCGGTAATATTTGGCCACATTCCTGGCGAGTTGACCTCTACGTCTCCGTTTGACCTTCATATACATCAATAACGTAATTTAATCTAACCTAACCCAACCTATCATCTCGGCGGTATATTTGACAACATTCCTAGCGAGTTGGCCTCTACGTCTCCGTGGAACCTTCGTATACATCAATAACGAAATATAACCGAACCTAAACCAACCTATCATCTCGGCGGTAATATTTAACATCATTCCTGGCGAGATGGCCTCTACGTCTCCGTGGAACCTTTATATACATCAATAACGTAATATAACCTAACCTAACCCAACGTAACATCTCGGCGGTAATATTTGACCACATTCCTGGCGAGTTGACCTCTACGTCTCCGTGTAACCCACATATACATCAATAACGTAATATAACGTAACCTAACCAAACCTATCATCTCGGCGTTAATATTTGACAACATTCCTGGCGAGTTGGCATCTACATCTCCCTGGGACCTTTATATACATCAATAACGTAATATAACCTAACCTAACCCAACCTAACATTTCTGCGGTAATATTTGACATCATTCCTGGCGAGTTGGCATCTACATCTCCCTGGGACCTTTATATACATCAATAACGTAATATAACCTAACCTAACCCAACCTAACATCTCTGCGGTAATATTTGACATCATTCCTGGCGAGTTGGCCTCTACGTCTCCGTTTGACCTTCATATACATCAATAACGTAATTTAATCTAACCTAACCCAACCTATCATCTCGGCGGTAATATTTGACCACATTCCTGGCGAGATGGACTCTACGTCTCCATGGGACCTTTATATACATCAATAACGTAATATAACCTAACCTAACGCAATCTAACATCTCGGCGGTAATATTTGACAACATTCCTGGCGAGTTGGCTTCTCCGTCTCCGTGGGACCTTTATATAAATCAAAAACGTAATATAACCAAAGCTAACCCAACCAAACATGTCGGCGGTAATATTTGACACAATTCCTAGCGAGTTGGCCTCTACGTCTCCGTGTAACCTTCATATACATCAATAACGTAATATAACGTAACCTAACCCAACCTATCATCTCGGCGGTATATTTGACAACATTCCTGGCGAGTTGGCCTCTACGTCTCCGTGGGAAATTTATATACATCAGTAACATAATATAACCTATCCTAACCCAACCTATCATCTCGGCGGTGATATTTGATAACATTCCTGGCGATTTGGCATCTACGTCTCCGTGGGACCTTTATATACATCAATAACATAATATAAGCTAGCCTAACCCAATCTAACATCTCGGCGGTAATATTTGACCACATTCCTGGCGAGTTGGCCTCTACGTCGCCGTGGGACCTTTATATACATCAGTAACGTACTATAACCAAAGCTAATCCAACCTAACATCTCGGCAGTAATATTTGACCACATTCCTGGCGAGTTGGCCTCTACGTCTCCTTGGTACCTTTATATACATCAATAACGTAGTATAACCTAACCTAATCCAAACTATCATCTCGGCGGTATATTTGACAACATTCCTAGCGAGTTGGCCTCTACGTCTCCGTGGAACCTTCGTATACATCAATAACGAAATATAACCTAACCTAAACCAACCTATCATCTCGGCGGTAATATTTAACATCATTCCTGGCGAGATGGCCTCTACGTCTCCGTGGAACCTTTATATACATCAATAACGTAATATAACCTAACCTAACCCAACGTGACATCTCGGCGGTAATATTTGACCACATTGCTGGCGAGTTGGCCTCTACGTCTCCGTGTAACCCACATATACATCAATAACGTAATATAACGTAACCTAACCAAACCTATCATCTCGGCGTTAATATTTGACAACATTCCTGGCGAGTTGGCATCTACATCTCCCTGGGACCTTTATATACATCAATAACGTAATATAACCTAACCTAACCCAACCTAACTTTTCTGCGGTAATATTTGACATCATTCCTGGCGAGTTGGCCTCTACGTCTCCGTTTGACCTTCATATACATCAATAACGTAATTTAACCTAACCTAACCCAACCTATCATTTCGGCGGTAATATTTGACCACATTCCTGGCGAGTTGGCCTCTACGTCTCCGTGGGACCCTTATATACATCAATAACGTAATATAACCTAACCTAACCCAACCTAACATCTCGGCGGTAATATTTGACAACATTCCTGGCGAGCTGGCTTCTACGTCTCCGTGGGACCTTTATATACATCAATAACGTAATATAAACTAACCTAACCCAACCTAACGTCTCGGCGGTAAAATATGAGCACATTCCTGGCTTGTTGGCCTCTACGTCTCCGTGGGATCTTTATATACATAAATAACATAATATAAGCTAGCCTAACCCAATCTAACATCTCGGCGGTAATATTTGACCACATTCCTGGTTTGTTGGGCTCTGCGTCTCCGTGGGACCTTTACATACGTCAATAACGTAATATAAGCTAACCTAACCCAACCTATCATCTCGGCGGTAATATTTGACCACATTCCTTGCTTGTTGGCCTCTGCGTCTCCGTGGGACCTTTATATACATCAAATACATAATATAAGCTAGCCTAACCCAACCTAACATCTCGCCGGTAATATTTGACAACATTCGTGGCGAGTTGGCCTCTACGTCTCCGTTTGACCTTCATAAACATCACTAACGTAATATAACCTAACCTAACCCAACCTAACATCTCGGCGGTAATATTTGACAACATTCCTAGCGAGTTGGCCTCTACGTCTCCGTGGAACCTTCGTATACATCAATAACGAAATATAACCGAACCTAAACCAACCTATCATCTCGGCGGTAATATTTAACATCATTCCTGGCGAGATGGCCTCTACGTCTCCGTGGAACCTTTATATACATCAATAACGTAATATAACCTAACCTAACCCAACGTAACATCTCGGCGGTAATATTTGACCACATTCCTGGCGAGTTGGCCTCTACGTCTCCGTGTAACCCACATATACATCAATAACGTAATATAACGTAACCTAACCAAACCTATCATCTCGGCGTTAATATTTGACAACATTCCTGGCGAGTTGGCATCTACATCTCCCTGGGACCTTTATATACATCAATAACGTAATATAACCTAACCTAACCCAACCTAACATTTCTGCGGTAATATTTGACATCATTCCTGGCGAGTTGGCATCTACATCTCCCTGGGACCTTTATATACATCAATAACGTAATATAACCTAACCTAACCCAACCTAACATCTCTGCGGTAATATTTGACATCATTCCTGGCGAGTTGGCCTCTACGTCTCCGTTTGACCTTCATATACATCAATAACGTAATTTAACCTAACCTAACCCAACCTATCATTTCGGCGGTAATATTTGACCACATTCCTGGCGAGTTGGCCTCTACGTCTCCGTGGGACCCTTATATACATCAATAACGTAATATAACCTAACCTAACCCAACCTAACATCTCGGCGTTAATATTTGACAACATTCCTGGCGAGTTGGCATCTACATCTCCCTGGGACCTTTATATACATCAATAACGTAATATAACCTAACCTAACCCAACCTAACATTTCTGCGGTAATATTTGACATCATTCCTGGCGAGTTGGCATCTACATCTCCCTGGGACCTTTATATACATCAATAACGTAATATAACCTAACCTAACCCAACCTAACATCTCTGCGGTAATATTTGACATCATTCCTGGCGAGTTGGCCTCTACGTCTCCGTTTGACCTTCATATACATCAATAACGTAATTTAATCTAACCTAACCCAACCTATCATCTCGGCGGTAATATTTGACCACATTCCTGGCGAGATGGACTCTACGTCTCCATGGGACCTTTATATACATCAATAACGTAATATAACCTAACCTAACGCAATCTAACATCTCGGCGGTAATATTTGACAACATTCCTGGCGAGTTGGCTTCTCCGTCTCCGTGGGACCTTTATATAAATCAAAAACGTAATATAACCAAAGCTAACCCAACCAAACATGTCGGCGGTAATATTTGACACAATTCCTAGCGAGTTGGCCTCTACGTCTCCGTGTAACCTTCATATACATCAATAACGTAATATAACGTAACCTAACCCAACCTATCATCTCGGCGGTATATTTGACAACATTCCTGGCGAGTTGGCCTCTACGTCTCCGTGGGAAATTTATATACATCAGTAACATAATATAACCTATCCTAACCCAACCTATCATCTCGGCGGTGATATTTGATAACATTCCTGGCGATTTGGCATCTACGTCTCCGTGGAACCTTTATATACATCAATAACATAATATAAGCTAGCCTAACCCAATCTAACATCTCGGCGGTAATATTTGACCACATTCCTGGCGAGTTGGCCTCTACGTCGCCGTGGGACCTTTATATACATCAGTAACGTAATATAACCAAAGCTAATCCAACCTAACATCTCGGCAGTAATATTTGACCACATTCCTGGCGTGTTGGCCTCTACGTCTCCTTGGTACCTTTATATACATCAATAACGTAGTATAACCTAACCTAATCCAACCTATCATCTCGGCGGTATATTTGACAACATTCCTAGCGATTTGGCCTCTACGTCTCCGTGGAACCTTCCTATACATCAATAACGAAATATAACCTAACCTAAACCAACCTATCATCTCGGCGGTAATATTTAACATCATTCCTGGCGAGATGGCTTCTACGTCTCCGTGGAACCTTTATATACATCAATAACGTAATATAACCTAACCTAACCCAACGTAACATCTCGGCGGTAATATTTGACCACATTGCTGGCGAGTTGGCCTCTACGTCTCCGTGTAACCCACATATACATCAATAACGTAATATAACGTAACCTAACCAAACCTATCATCTCGGCGTTAATATTTGACAACATTCCTGGCGAGTTGGCATCTACATCTCCCTGGGACCTTTATATACATCAATAACGTAATATAACCTAACCTAACCCAACCTAACTTTTCTGCGGTAATATTTGACATCATTCCTGGCGAGTTGGCCTCTACGTCTCCGTTTGACCTTCATATACATCAATAACGTAATTTAACCTAACCTAACCCAACCTATCATTTCGGCGGTAACATTTGACCACATTCCTGGCGAGTTGGCCTCTACGTCTCCGTGGGACCCTTATATACATCAATAACGTAATATAACCTAACCTAACCCAACCTAACATATCGGCGGTAATATTTGACCACATTCCTGATGAGTTGGCCTCTACGTCTCCGTGTAACCCTCATATACATCAATAACGTAATATAACGCAACCTAACCCAACCTATCATCTCGGCGGTAATATTTGACAACATTCGTGGCGAGTTGGCCTCTACGTCTCCGTTTGACCTTCATAAACATCACTAACGTAATATAACCTAACCTAACCCAACCTAACATCTCGGCGGTAATATTTGACAACATTCCTAGCGATTTGGCCTCTACGTCTCCGTGGAACCTTCCTATACATCAATAACGAAATATAACCTAACCTAAACCAACCTATCATCTCGGCGGTAATATTTAACATCATTCCTGGCGAGATGGCTTCTACGTCTCCGTGGAACCTTTATATACATCAATAACGTAATATAACCTAACCTAACCCAACGTAACATCTCGGCGGTAATATTTGACCACATTGCTGGCGAGTTGGCCTCTACGTCTCCGTGTAACCCACATATACATCAATAACGTAATATAACGTAACCTAACCAAACCTATCATCTCGGCGTTAATATTTGACAACATTCCTGGCGAGTTGGCATCTACATCTCCCTGGGACCTTTATATACATCAATAACGTAATATAACCTAACCTAACCCAACCTAACTTTTCTGCGGTAATATTTGACATCATTCCTGGCGAGTTGGCCTCTACGTCTCCGTTTGACCTTCATATACATCAATAACGTAATTTAACCTAACCTAACCCAACCTATCATTTCGGCGGTAACATTTGACCACATTCCTGGCGAGTTGGCCTCTACGTCTCCGTGGGACCCTTATATACATCAATAACGTAATATAACCTAACCTAACCCAACCTAACATATCGGCGGTAATATTTGACCACATTCCTGGCGAGTTGGCCTCTACGTCTCCGTGTAACCCTCATATACATCAATAACGTAATATAACGCAACCTAACCCAACCTATCATCTCGGCGGTAATATTTGACAACATTCGTGGCGAGTTGGCCTCTACGTCTCCGTTTGACCTTCATAAACATCACTAACGTAATATAACCTAACCTAACCCAACCTAACATCTCGGCGGTAATATTTGACAACATTCCTAGCGAGTTGGCCTCTACGTCTCCGTGGAACCTTCGTATACATCAATAACGAAATATAACCGAACCTAAACCAACCTATCATCTCGGCGGTAATATTTAACATCATTCCTGGCGAGATGGCCTCTACGTCTCCGTGGAACCTTTATATACATCAATAACGTAATATAACCTAACCTAACCCAACGTAACATCTCGGCGGTAATATTTGACCACATTCCTGGCGAGTTGGCCTCTACGTCTCCGTGTAACCCACATATACATCAATAACGTAATATAACGTAACCTAACCAAACCTATCATCTCGGCGTTAATATTTGACAACATTCCTGGCGAGTTGGCATCTACATCTCCCTGGGACCTTTATATACATCAATAACGTAATATAACCTAACCTAACCCAACCTAACATTTCTGCGGTAATATTTGACATCATTCCTGGCGAGTTGGCATCTACATCTCCCTGGGACCTTTATATACATCAATAACGTAATATAACCTAACCTAACCCAACCTAACATCTCTGCGGTAATATTTGACATCATTCCTGGCGAGTTGGCCTCTACGTCTCCGTTTGACCTTCATATACATCAATAACGTAATTTAACCTAACCTAACCCAACCTATCATTTCGGCGGTAATATTTGACCACATTCCTGGCGAGTTGGACTTTACGTCTCCGTGTAACCCTCATATACATCAATAACGTAATATAACGCAACCTAACCCAACCTATCATCTCGGCGGTAGTATTTGACAACATTCCTGGCGAGTTGGCTTCTACGTCTCCGTGGGACCTTTATATACATCAATAACGTAATATAAACTAACCTAACCCAACCTATCATCTCGGCGGTAATATTGGACAACATTCACGGCGAGTTGACCTCTACGTCTCCGTGGGACCTTCACATACGTCAATAACGTAATATAAGCTAACCTAACCCAACCTATCATCTCGGCGGTAATATTTGACCACATTCCTGGCTTGTTGGCCTCTGCGTCTCCGTGGGACCTTTATATACATCAAATACATAATATAAGCTAGCCTAACCCAACGTAACATCTCGGCGGTAATATTTGACCACATTCCTGGCGAGTTGGCCTCTACGTCTCCGTTTGACCTTCATATACATCAATATCGTAATATAACCCAACCTAACCCAACCTATCATCTCGGCGGTGATATTTGACAACATTCCTGGCGGGTTGGCCTCTACGTCTCCGTGGAACCTTCGTATACATCAATAACGAAATATAACATAACCTAAACCAACCTATCATCTCGGCGGTAATATTTGACATCATTCCTGGCGAGATGGCCTCTACGTCTCCGTGGAACCTTTATATACATCAATAACGTAATATAACCTAACCTAACCCAACGTAACATATCGGCGGTAATATTTGACCACATTCCTGGCGAGTTGGCCACTACGTCTCCGTGTAACCCTCATATCCATCAATAACGTAATATAACCTAACCTAACCCAACGTAACATCTCGGCGGTAATATTTGACCTCGTTCCTGGCGAGTTGGCCTCTGCGTCTCCGTGTAACCCTCATATACATCAATAACGTAATATAACCTAACCTAACCCAACCTATCATCTCGGCGGTAATATTGGACAACATTCCCGGCGAGTTGACCTCTACGTCTCCGTTTGACCTTCGTATACATCAATAACGTAATATAACGTAACCTAACCCAACCTATCATTTCGGCGGTAATATTTGACCACATTCCTGGCGAGTTGGCCTCTACGTCTCCGTGGGACCCTTATATACATCAATAACGTAATATAACCTAACCTAACCCAACCTAACATCTCGGCGGTAATATTTGACAACATTCCTGGCGAGCTGGCTTCTACGTCTCCGTGGGACCTTTATATACATCAATAACGTAATATAAACTAACCTAACCCAACCTAACGTCTCGGCGGTAAAATATGACCACATTCCTGGCTTGTTGGCCTCTACGTCTCCGTGGGACCTTTATATACATAAATAACATAATATAAGCTAGCCTAACCCAATCTAACATCTCGGCGGTAATATTTGACCACATTCCTGGTTTGTTGGGCTCTGCGTCTCCGTGGGACCTTTACATACGTCAATAACGTAATATAAGCTAACCTAACCCAACCTATCATCTCGGCGGTAATATTTGACCACATTCCTGGCTTGTTGGCCTCTGCGTCTCCGTGGGACCTTTATATACATCAAATACATAATATAAGCTAGCCTAACCCAACCTAACATCTCGCCGGTAATATTTGACAACAGTCCTGGCGAGTTGGCCTCTACGTCTCCGTGGAACCTTTATATACATCAATAATTTAATATAACCTAACCTAACCCAACGTAACATATCGGCGGTAATATTTGACCACATTCCTGGCGAGTTGGCCTCTACGTCTCCGTGTAACCCTCATAAACATCACTAACGTAATATAACCTAACCTAACCCAACGTAACATCTCGGCGGTAATATCTGACCACATTCCTGGCGAGTTGGCCTCTACGTCTCCGTGTAACCCACATATACATCAATAACGTAATATAACGTAACCTAACCAAACCTATCATCTCGGCGTTAATATTTGACAACATTCCTGGCGAGTTGGCATCTACATCTCCCTGGGACCTTTATATACATCAATAACGTAATATAACCTAACCTAACCCAACCTAACATTTCTGCGGTAATATTTGACATCATTCCTGGCGAGTTGGCATCTACATCTCCCTGGGACCTTTATATACATCAATAACGTAATATAACCTAACCTAACCCAACCTAACATCTCGGCGGTAATATTTGACAACATTCCTGGCGAGCTGGCTTCTACGTCTCCGTGGGACCTTCGTATACATCAATAACGAAATATAACCTAACCTAAACCAACCTACCATCTCGGCGGTAATATTTAACATCATTCCTGGCGAGATGGCATCTACGTCTCCGTGGAAACTTTATATACATCAATAACGTAATATAACCTAACCTAACCCAACCTAACGTCTCGGCGGTAATATTTGACCACATTCCTGGTTTGTTGGGCTCTGCGTCTCCGTGGGACCTTTACATACGTCAATAACGTAATATAAGCTAACCTAACCCAACCTATTATCTCGGCGGTAATATTTGACCACATTCCTGGCGAGTTGGCCACTACGTCTCCGTGTAACCATCATATCCATCAATAACGTAATATAACCTAACCTAACCCAACGTAACATCTCGGCGGTAATACTTGACCACATTCCCGGCGAGTTGGCCTCTGCGTCTCCGTGGAACCCTCATATACATCAATAACGTTATATAAAGTATCCTAACCCAACCTATCATCTCGGCAGTAATATTTGACAACATTCCTGGCGACTTGACCTCTACGTCTCCGTTTGACCTTCATATACATCAATAACGTAATTTAACCTAACCTAACCCAACCTATCATCTCGGCGGTAATATTTGACCACATTCCTGGCGAGTTGACCTCTACGTCTCCGTTTGACCTTCATATACATCAATAACGTAATTTCATCTAACCTAACCCAACCTATCATCTCGGCGGTAATATTTGACCACATTCCTGGCGAGATGGCCTCTACGTCTCCCTGGGACCTTTATATGCATCAATAACGTAATATAACCTAACCTAACCCAATCTAACATCTCGGCGGTAATATTTGACAACATTCCTGGCGAGTTGGCTTCTACGTCTCCGTGTAACCCTCATATACATCAATAACGTAATATAACGTAACCTAAACCAACCTATCATCTCGGCGGTAATATTTGACCGCATTCCTGGCGAGTTGGCCACTACGTCTCCGTGTAACCCTCATATCCATCAATAACGTAATATAATCTAACCTAACCCAACGTAACATCTCGGCGGTAATATTTGACCACATTCCTGGCGAGTTGGCCTCTACGTCTCCGTTTGACCTTCATATACATCAATATCGTAATATAACCCAACCTAACCCAACCTATCATCTCGGCGGTGATATTTGACAACATTCCTGGCGGGTTGGCCTCTACGTCTCCGTGGAACCTTCGTATACATCAATAACGAAATATAACATAACCTAAACCAACCTATCATCTCGGCGGTAATATTTGACATCATTCCTGGCGAGATGGCCTCTACGTGTCAGTGGAAACTTTATATACATCAATAACGTAATATAACCTAACCTAACCCAACCTATCATCTCGGCGGTAATATTGGACAACATTCCCGGCGAGTTGACCTCTACGTTTCCGTTTGACCTTCATATACATCAATAACGTAATTTAACCTAACCTAACCCAACCTATCATTTCGGCGGTAATATTTGACCACATTCCTGGCGAGTTGGCCTCTACGTCTCCGTGGGACCCTTATATACATCAATAACGTAATATAACCTAACCTAACCCAACCTAACATCTCGGCGGTAATATTTGACAACATTTCTGGCGAGTTGGCTTCTACGTCTCCGAGGGACCTTTATATACATCAATAACGTAATATAAACCAACCTATCCCAACCTATCATCTCGGCGGTGATATTTGATAACATTCCTGGCGATTTGGCCTCTACGTCTCCGTGGGACCTTTATATACATCAATAACATAATATAAGCTAGCCTAACCCAATCTAACATCTCGGCGGTAATATTTGACCACATTCCTGGCTTGTTGGCCTCTGCGTCTCCGTGGGACCTTCATATACGTCAATAACGTAATATAACCTAACCTAACCCAACCTAACATTTCTGCGGTAATATTTGACATCATTCCTGGCGAGTTGGCATCTACATCTCCCTGGGACCTTTATATACATCAATAACGTAATATAACCTAACCTAACCCAACCTAACATCTCGGCGGTAATATTTGACAACATTCCTGGCGAGCTGGCTTCTACGTCTCCGTGGGACCTTCGTATACATCAATAACGAAATATAACCTAACCTAAACCAACCTACCATCTCGGCGGTAATATTTAACATCATTCCTGGCGAGATGGCATCTACGTCTCCGTGGAAACTTTATATACATCAATAACGTAATATAACCTAACCTAACCCAACCTAACGTCTCGGCGGTAATATTTGACCACATTCCTGGTTTGTTGGGCTCTGCGTCTCCGTGGGACCTTTACATACGTCAATAACGTAATATAAGCTAACCTAACCCAACCTATTATCTCGGCGGTAATATTTGACCACATTCCTGGCGAGTTGGCCACTACGTCTCCGTGTAACCATCATATCCATCAATAACGTAATATAACCTAACCTAACCCAACTTAACATCTCGGCGGTAATACTTGACCACATTCCCGGCGAGTTGGCCTCTGCGTCTCCGTGGAACCCTCATATACATCAATAACGTTATATAAAGTATCCTAACCCAACCTATCATCTCGGCAGTAATATTTGACAACATTCCTGGCGACTTGACCTCTACGTCTCCGTTTGACCTTCATATACATCAATAACGTAATTTAACCTAACCTAACCCAACCTATCATCTCGGCGGTAATATTTGACCACATTCCTGGCGAGTTGACCTCTACGTCTCCGTTTGACCTTCATATACATCAATAACGTAATTTCATCTAACCTAACCCAACCTATCATCTCGGCGGTAATATTTGACCACATTCCTGGCGAGATGGCCTCTACGTCTCCCTGGGACCTTTATATGCATCAATAACGTAATATAACCTAACCTAACCCAATCTAACATCTCGGCGGTAATATTTGACAACATTCCTGGCGAGTTGGCTTCTACGTCTCCGTGTAACCCTCATATACATCAATAACGTAATATAACGTAACCTAAACCAACCTATCATCTCGGCGGTAATATTTGACCGCATTCCTGGCGAGTTGGCCACTACGTCTCCGTGTAACCCTCATATCCATCAATAACGTAATATAATCTAACCTAACCCAACGTAACATCTCGGCGGTAATATTTGACCACATTCCTGGCGAGTTGGCCTCTACGTCTCCGTTTGACCTTCATATACATCAATATCGTAATATAACCCAACCTAACCCAACCTATCATCTCGGCGGTGATATTTGACAACATTCCTGGCGGGTTGGCCTCTACGTCTCCGTGGAACCTTCGTATACATCAATAACGAAATATAACATAACCTAAACCAACCTATCATCTCGGCGGTAATATTTGACATCATTCCTGGCGAGATGGCCTCTACGTGTCAGTGGAAACTTTATATACATCAATAACGTAATATAACCTAACCTAACCCAACCTATCATCTCGGCGGTAATATTGGACAACATTCCCGGCGAGTTGACCTCTACGTTTCCGTTTGACCTTCATATACATCAATAACGTAATTTAACCTAACCTAACCCAACCTATCATTTCGGCGGTAATATTTGACCACATTCCTGGCGAGTTGGCCTCTACGTCTCCGTGGGACCCTTATATACATCAATAACGTAATATAACCTAACCTAACCCAACCTAACATCTCGGCGGTAATATTTGACAACATTTCTGGCGAGTTGGCTTCTACGTCTCCGAGGGACCTTTATATACATCAATAACGTAATATAAACCAACCTATCCCAACCTATCATCTCGGCGGTGATATTTGATAACATTCCTGGCGATTTGGCCTCTACGTCTCCGTGGGACCTTTATATACATCAATAACATAATATAAGCTAGCCTAACCCAATCTAACATCTCGGCGGTAATATTTGACCACATTCCTGGCTTGTTGGCCTCTGCGTCTCCGTGGGACCTTCATATACGTCAATAACGTAATATAACCTAACCTAACCCAATCTAACATCTCGGCGGTATATTTGACTACATTCCTGGCGAGTTGGCCTCTACGTCTCCGTGGGACATTTATATACATCAATAACATAATATAAGCTAGCCTAACCGAACCTAACATCTCGCCGGTAATATTTGACAACCTTCTTGGCGAGTTGGCTTCTCCGTCTCCGTGGGACCTTTATATACATCAATAACATAATATAAGCTATCGTAATCCAACCTAACATTTGCCGGTAATATTTGACAACCTTCCTGGCGCGTTGGCTTCTCCGTCTCCGTGGGACCTTTATATACATCAATAACATAATATAAGCTAGCCTAACCCAACCTAACATCTCGCCGGTAATATTTGACAACATTCCTGGCGGGTTGGCCTCTACGTCTCCGTGGAACCTTCGTATACATCAATAACGAAATATAACATAACCTAAACCAACCTATCATCTCGGCGGTAATATTTGACATCATTCCTGGCGAGATGGCCTCTACGTCTCCGTGGAACCTTTATATACATCAATAACGTAATATAACCTAACCTAACCCAACATAACATCTCGGCGGTAATATTTGACCACATTCCTGGCGAGTTGGCCTCTACTTCTCCGTGTAACCCTCATATACATCAATAACGTTATATAACGTATCCTAACCCAACCTATCATCTCGGCAGTAATATTTGACAAAATTCCCGGCGAGTTGACCTCTACGTCTCCGTTTGACCTTCATATACATCAATAACGTAATTTAACCTAACCTAACCCAAACTATCATCTCGGCGGTAATATTTGACCACATTCCTGGCGAGTTGACCTCTACGTCTCCGTTTGACCTTCATATACATCAATAACGTAATTTAATCTAACCTAACCCAACCTATCATCTCGGCGGTAATATTTGACCACATTCCTGGCGAGATGGACTCTACGTCTCCGTGGAACCTTCGTATACATCAATAACGAAATATAACCGAACCTAAACCAACCTAACATCTCGGCGGTAATATTTGACAACATTCCTGGCGAGCTGGCTTCTACGTCTCCGTGGGACCTTTATATACATCAATAACGTAATATAAACTAACCTAACCCAACCTAACGTCTCGGCGGTAAAATATGACCACATCCCTGGCTTGTTGGCCTCTACGTCTCCGTGGGATCTTTATATACATAAATAACATAATATAAGCTAGCCTAACCCAATCTAACATCTCGGCGGTAATATTTGACCACATTCCTGGTTTGTTGGGCTCTGCGTCTCCGTGGGACCTTTACATACGTCAATAACGTAATATAAGCTAACCTAACCCAACCTATCATCTCGGCGGTAATATTTGACCACATTCCTGGCTTGTTGGCCTCTGCGTCTCCGTGGGACCTTTATATACATCAAATACATAATATAAGCTAGCCTAACCCAACCTAGCATCTCGCCGGTAATATTTGACAACAGTCCTGGCGAGTTGGCCTCTACGTCTCCGTGGAACCTTTATATACATCAATAATTTAATATAACCTAACCTAACCCAACGTAACATATCGGCGGTAATATTTGACCACATTCCTGGCGAGTTGGCCTCTACGTCTCCGTGTAACCCTCATATACATCAATAACGTAATATAACGCAACCTAACCCAACCTATCGTCTCGGCGGTAATATTTGACAACATTCCTGCCGAGTTGGCCTCTACGTCTCCCTGGGACCTTTATATGCATCAATAACGTAATATAACCTAACCTAACCCAATCTAACATCTCGGCGGTAATATTTGACAACATTCCTGGCGAGTTGGCTTCTACGTCTCCGTGTAACCCTCATATACATCAATAACGTAATATAACGTAACCTAAACCAACCTATCATCTCGGCGGTAATATTTGACCGCATTCCTGGCGAGTTGGCCACTACGTCTCCGTGTAACCCTCATATCCATCAATAACGTAATATAATCTAACCTAACCCAACGTAACATCTCGGCGGTAATATTTGACCACATTCCTGGCGATTTGGCCTCTACGTCTCCGTTTGACCTTCATATACATCAATATCGTAATATAACCCAACCTAACCCAACCTATCATCTCGGCGGTGATATTTGACAACATTCCTGGCGGGTTGGCCTCTACGTCTCCGTGGAACCTTCGTATACATCAATAACGAAATATAACATAACCTAAACCAACCTATCATCTCGGCGGTAATATTTGACATCATTCCTGGCGAGATGGCCTCTACGTGTCAGTGGAAACTTTATATACATCAATAACGTAATATAACCTAACCTAACCCAACCTATCATCTCGGCGGTAATATTGGACAACATTCCCGGCGAGTTGACCTCTACGTTTCCGTTTGACCTTCATATACATCAATAACGTAATTTAACCTAACCTAACCCAACCTATCATTTCGGCGGTAATATTTGACCACATTCCTGGCGAGTTGGCCTCTACGTCTCCGTGGGACCCTTATATACATCAATAACGTAATATAACCTAACCTAACCCAACCTAACATCTCGGCGGTAATATTTGACAACATTTCTGGCGAGTTGGCTTCTACGTCTCCGAGGGACCTTTATATACATCAATAACGTAATATAAACCAACCTATCCCAACCTATCATCTCGGCGGTGATATTTGATAACATTCCTGGCGATTTGGCCTCTACGTCTCCGTGGGACCTTTATATACATCAATAACATAATATAAGCTAGCCTAACCCAATCTAACATCTCGGCGGTAATATTTGACCACATTCCTGGCTTGTTGGCCTCTGCGTCTCCGTGGGACCTTCATATACGTCAATAACGTAATATAACCTAACCTAACCCAATCTAACATCTCGGCGGTATATTTGACTACATTCCGGGCGAGTTGGCCTCTACGTCTCCGTGGGACATTTATATACATCAATAACATAATATAAGCTAGCCTAACCGAACCTAACATCTCGCCGGTAATATTTGACAACCTTCTTGGCGAGTTGGCTTCTCCGTCTCCGTGGGACCTTTATATACATCAATAACATAATATAAGCTATCGTAATCCAACCTAACATTTGCCGGTAATATTTGACAACCTTCCTGGCGCGTTGGCTTCTCCGTCTCCGTGGGACCTTTATATACATCAATAACATAATATAAGCTAGCCTAACCCAACCTAACATCTCGCCGGTAATATTTGACAACATTCCTGGCGGGTTGGCCTCTACGTCTCCGTGGAAACTTCGTATACATCAATAACGAAATATAACATAACCTAAACCAACCTATCATCTCGGCGGTAATATTTGACATCATTCCTGGCGAGATGGCCTCTACGTCTCCGTGGAACCTTTATATACATCAATAACGTAATATAACCTAACCTAACCCAACATAACATCTCGGCGGTAATATTTGACCACATTCCTGGCGAGTTGGCCTCTACTTCTCCGTGTAACCCTCATATACATCAATAACGTTATATAACGTATCCTAACCCAACCTATCATCTCGGCAGTAATATTTGACAAAATTCCCGGCGAGTTGACCTCTACGTCTCCGTTTGACCTTCATATACATCAATAACGTAATTTAACCTAACCTAACCCAAACTATCATCTCGGCGGTAATATTTGACCACATTCCTGGCGAGTTGACCTCTACGTCTCCGTTTGACCTTCATATACATCAATAACGTAATTTAATCTAACCTAACCCAACCTATCATCTCGGCGGTAATATTTGACCACATTCCTGGCGAGATGGACTCTACGTCTCCGTGGAACCTTCGTATACATCAATAACGAAATATAACCGAACCTAAACCAACCTAACATCTCGGCGGTAATATTTGACAACATTCCTGGCGAGCTGGCTTCTACGTCTCCGTGGGACCTTTATATACATCAATAACGTAATATAAACTAACCTAACCCAACCTAACGTCTCGGCGGTAAAATATGACCACATCCCTGGCTTGTTGGCCTCTACGTCTCCGTGGGATCTTTATATACATAAATAACATAATATAAGCTAGCCTAACCCAATCTAACATCTCGGCGGTAATATTTGACCACATTCCTGGTTTGTTGGGCTCTGCGTCTCCGTGGGACCTTTACATACGTCAATAACGTAATATAAGCTAACCTAACCCAACCTATCATCTCGGCGGTAATATTTGACCACATTCCTGGCTTGTTGGCCTCTGCGTCTCCGTGGGACCTTTATATACATCAAATACATAATATAAGCTAGCCTAACCCAACCTAGCATCTCGCCGGTAATATTTGACAACAGTCCTGGCGAGTTGGCCTCTACGTCTCCGTGGAACCTTTATATACATCAATAATTTAATATAACCTAACCTAACCCAACGTAACATATCGGCGGTAATATTTGACCACATTCCTGGCGAGTTGGCCTCTACGTCTCCGTGTAACCCTCATATACATCAATAACGTAATATAACGCAACCTAACCCAACCTATCGTCTCGGCGGTAATATTTGACAACATTCCTGCCGAGTTGGCATCTACGTCTCGCTGGGACCTTTATATACATCAATAACGTAATATAACCTGACCAAACCCAACCTAACATTTCGGCGGTAATATTTGACAACATTCCTGGCGAGTTGGCCTCTACGTCTCCGTTTGACCTTCATATACATCAATAACGTAATTTAACCTAACCTAACCCAACCTATCATTTCGGCGGTAAAATATGACCACATTCCTGGCGAGTTGGCCTCTACGTCTCCGTGGGATCCTTATATACATCAATAACGTAATATAACCTAACCTAACCCAACCTAACATCTCGGCGGTAATATTTGACAACATTCCTTGCGAGTTGGCTTCTACGTCTCCGTGGGACCTTTATATACATCAATAACGTAATATAAACTAACCTAACCCAACCTAACGTCTCGGCGGTAATATTTGACCACATTCCTGGTTTGTTGGGCTCTGCGTCTCCGTGGGACCTTTTCATACGTCAATAACGTAATATAAGCTAACCTAACCCAACCTATTATCTCGGCGGTAATATTTGACCACATTCCTGGCGAGTTGGCCACTACGTCTCCGTGTAACCATCATATCCATCAATAACGTAATATAACCTAACCTAACCCAACGTAACATCTCGGCGGTAATACTTGACCACATTCCCGGCGAGTTGGCCTCTACGTCTCCGTGGAACCTTCGTATACATCAATAACGAAATATAACCTAACCTAAACCAACCTACCATCTCGGCGGTAATATTTAACATCATTCCTGGCGAGATGGCATGTACGTCTCCGTGGAACCTTTATATACATCAATAACGTAATATAACCTAACCTAACCCAACATAACATCTCGGCGGTAATATTTGACCACATTCCTGGCGAGTTGGCCTCTACGTCTCCGTGTAACCCTCATATACATCAATAACGTTATATAACGTATCCTAACCCAACCTATCATCTCGGCAGTAATATTTGACAACATTCCTGGCGAGTTGACCTCTACGTCTCCGTTTGACCTTCATATACATCAATAACGTAATTTAACCTAACCTAACCCAACCTATCATCTCGGCGGTAATATTTGACCACATTCCTGGCGAGTTGACCTCTACGTCTCCGTTTGACCATCATATACATCAATAACGTAATTTCATCTAACCTAACCCAACCTATCATCTCGGCGGTAATATTTGACCACATTCCTGGCGAGATGGCCTCTACGTCTCCATGGGACCTTTATATACATCAATAACCTAATATAACCTGACCTAACCCAACCTAACATCTCGGCGGTAATATTTGACAACATTCCTGGCGAGTTGGACTCTACGTCTCCGTTTGACCTTCATATACATCAATAACGTAATATAACCTAACCTAACCCAACCTGTCATCTCGGCGGAAATATTTGACAACATTCCTGGCGAGTTGGCATCTACGTCTCCCTGGGACCTTTATATGCATCAATAACGTAATATAACCTAACCTAACCCAATCTAACATTTCGGCGGTAATATTTGACGACATTCCTGGCGAGTTGGCCTCTACGTCTCCGTTTGACCTTCATATACATCAATAACGTAATTTAACCTAACCTAACCCAACCTATCATTTCGGCGGTAATATTTGACCACATTCCTGGCGAGTTGGCCTCTACGTCTCCGTGGGACCCTTATATACATCAATAACGTAATATAACCTAACCTAACCCAACCTCACATCTCGGCGGTAATATTTGACAACATTCCTGGCGAGTTGGCTTCTACGTCTCCGTGGGACCTTTATATACATCAATAACGTAATATAAACTAACCTAACCCAACCTAACGTCTCGGCGGTAAAATATGACCACATTCCTGGCTTGTTGGCCTCTACGTCTCCGTGGGACCTTTATATACATAAATAACATAATATAAGCTAGCCTAACCCAACCTAACATAGCGCCGGTAATATTTGACAACAGTCCTGGCGAGTTGGCCTCTACGTCTCCGTTTGACCTTCATATACATCAATAACGTAATTTAACCTAACCTAACCCAACCTATCATCTCGGCGGTAATATTTGACCACATTCCTGGCTTGTTGGCCTCTGCGTATCCGTGGGACCTTTATATACATCAAATACATAATATAAGCTAGCCTAACCCAACCTAACATCTCGCCGGTAATATTTGACAACAGTCCTGGCGAGTTGGCCTCTACGTCTCCGTGGAACCTTTATATACATCAATAATTTAATATAACCTAACCTAACCCAACGTAACATATCGGCGGTAATATTTGACCACATTCCTGGCGAGTTGGACTTTACGTCTCCGTGTAACCCTCATATACATCAATAACGTAATATAACGCAACCTAACCCAACCTATCATCTCGGCGGTAATATTTGACAACATTCCTGGCGAGTTGCCATCTACGTCTCCCTGGGACCTTTATATACATCAATAACGTAATATAACCTGACCTAACCCAACCTAACATCTCGGCGGTAATATTTGACAACATTCCTGGCGGGTTGGCCTCTACGTCTCCGTGGAACCTTCGTATACATCAATAACGAAATATAACATAACCTAAACCAACCTATCATCTCGGCGGTAATATTTGACATCATTCCTGGCGAGATGGCCTCTACGACTCCGTGGAACCTTTATATACATCAATAACGTAATATAACCTAACCTAACCCAACGTAACATATCGGCGGTAATATTTGACCACATTCCTGGCGAGTTGGCCACTACGTCTCCGTGTAACCCTCATATCCATCAATAACGTAATATAACCTAACCTAACCCAACGTAACATCTCGGCGGTAATATTTGACCACGTTCCTGGCGAGTTGGCCTCTGCGTCTCCGTGTAACCCTCATATACATCAATAACGTAATATAACCTAACCTAACCCAACCTATCATCTCGGCGGTAATATTGGACAACATTCCCGGCGAGTTGACCTCTACGTCTCCGTTTGACCTTCGTATACATCAATAACGTAATATAACGTAACCTAACCCAACCTATCATTTCGGCGGTAATATTTGACCACATTCCTGGCGAGTTGGCCTCTACGTCTCCGTGGGACCCTTATATACATCAATAACGTAATATAACCTAACCTAACCCAACCTAACATCTCGGCGGTAATATTTGACAACATTCCTGGCGAGCTGGCTTCTACGTCTCCGTGGGACCTTTATATACATCAATAACGTAATATAAACTAACCTAACCCAACCTAACGTCTCGGCGGTAAAATATGACCACATTCCTGGCTTGTTGGCCTCTACGTCTCCGTGGGACCTTTATATACATAAATAACATAATATAAGCTAGCCTAACCCAATCTAACATCTCGGCGGTAATATTTGACCACATTCCTGGTTTGTTGGGCTCTGCGTCTCCGTGGGACCTTTACATACGTCAATAACGTAATATAAGCTAACCTAACCCAACCTATCATCTCGGCGGTAATATTTGACCACATTCCTGGCGAGTTGGCCTCTACGTCTCCGTGTAACCCACATATACATCAATAACGTAATATAACGTAACCTAACCAAACCTATCATCTCGGCGTTAATATTTGACAACATTCCTGGCGAGTTGGCATCTACATCTCCCTGGGACCTTTATATACATCAATAACGTAATATAACCTAACCTAACCCAACCTAACATTTCTGCGGTAATATTTGACATCATTCCTGGCGAGTTGGCATCTACATCTCCCTGGGACCTTTATATACATCAATAACGTAATATAACCTAACCTAACCCAACCTAACATCTCTGCGGTAATATTTGACATCATTCCTGGCGAGTTGGCCTCTACGTCTCCGTTTGACCTTCATATACATCAATAACGTAATTTAACCTAACCTAACCCAACCTATCATTTCGGCGGTAATATTTGACCACATTCCTGGCGAGTTGGCCTCTACGTCTCCGTGGGACCCTTATATACATCAATAACGTAATATAACCTAACCTAACCCAACCTAACATCTCGGCGGTAATATTTGACAACATTCCTGGCGAGCTGGCTTCTACGTCTCCGTGGGACCTTCGTATACATCAATAACGAAATATAACCTAACCTAAACCAACCTACCATCTCGGCGGTAATATTTAACATCATTCCTGGCGAGATGGCATCTACGTCTCCGTGGAACCTTTATATACATCAATAACGTAATATAACCTAACCTAACCCAACATAACATCTCGGCGGTAATATTTGACCACATTCCTGGCGAGTTGGCCTCTACTTCTCCGTGTAACCCTCATATACATCAATAACGTTATATAACGTATCCTAACCCAACCTATCATCTCGGCAGTAATATTTGACAAAATTCCCGGCGAGTTGACCTCTACGTCTCCGTTTGACCTTCATATACATCAATAACGTAATTTAACCTAACCTAACCCAAACTATCATCTCGGCGGTAATATTTGACCACATTCCTGGCGAGTTGACCTCTACGTCTCCGTTTGACCTTCATATACATCAATAACGTAATTTAATCTAACCTAACCCAACCTATCATCTCGGCGGTAATATTTGACCACATTCCTGGCGAGATGGACTCTACGTCTCCGTGGAACCTTCGTATACATCAATAACGAAATATAACCGAACCTAAACCAACCTAACATCTCGGCGGTAATATATGACAACATTCCTGGCGAGCTGGCTTCTACGTCTCCGTGGGACCTTTATATACATCAATAACGTAATATAAACTAACCTAACCCAACCTAACGTCTCGGCGGTAAAATATGACCACATCCCTGGCTTGTTGGCCTCTACGTCTCCGTGGGATCTTTATATACATAAATAACATAATATAAGCTAGCCTAACCCAATCTAACATCTCGGCGGTAATATTTGACCACATTCCTGGTTTGTTGGGCTCTGCGTCTCCGTGGGACCTTTATATACATCAAATACATAATATAAGCTAGCCTAACCCAACCTAGCATCTCGCCGGTAATATTTGACAACAGTCCTGGCGAGTTGGCCTCTACGTCTCCGTGGAACCTTTATATACATCAATAATTTAATATAAACTAACCTAACCCAACGTAACATATCGGCGGTAATATTTGACCACATTCCTGGCGAGTTGGCCTCTACGTCTCCGTGTAACCCTCATATACATCAATAACGTAATATAACGCAACCTAACCCAACCTATCATCTCGGCGGTAATATTTGACAACATTCCTGCCGAGTTGGCATCTACGTCTCGCTGGGACCTTTATATACATCAATAACGTAATATAACCTGACCAAACCCAACCTAACATTTCGGCGGTAATATTTGACAACATTCCTGGCGAGTTGGCCTCTACGTCTCCGTTTGACCTTCATATACATCAATAACGTAATTTAACCTAACCTAACTCAACCTATCATTTCGGCGGTAAAATTTGACCACATTCCTGGCGAGTTGGCCTCTACGTCTCCGTGGGATCCTTATATACATCAATAACGTAATATAACCTAACCTAACCCAACCTAACATCTCGGCGGTAATATTTGACAACATTCCTTGCGAGTTGGCTTCTACGTCTCCGTGGGACCTTTATATACATCAATAACGTAATATAAACTAACCTAACCCAACCTAACGTCTCGGCGGTAATATTTGACCACATTCCTGGTTTGTTGGGCTCTGCGTCTCCGTGGGACCTTTTCATACGTCAATAACGTAATATAAGCTAACCTAACCCAACCTATTATCTCGGCAGTAATATTTGACAACATTCCTGGCGAGTTGACCTCTACGTCTCCGTTTGACCTTCATATACATCAATAACGTAATTTAACCTAACCTAACCCAACCTATCATCTCGGCGGTAATATTTGACAACATTCCTAGCGAGTTGGCCTCTACGTCTCCGTGTAACCTTCATATACATCAATAACGTAATATAACGTAACCTAACCCAACCTATCATCTCGGCGGTATATTTGACAACATTCCTGGCGAGTTGGCCTCTACGTCTCCGTGGGAAGTTTATATACATCAATAACATAATATAACCTATCCTAACCCAACCTATCATCTCGGCGGTGATATTTGATAACATTCCTGGCGATTTGGCATCTACGTCTCCGTGGGACCTTTATATACATCAATAACATAATATAAGCTAGCCTAACCCAATCTAACGTCTCGGCGGTAATATTTGACCACATTCCTGGCGAGTTGGCCTCTACGTCTCCGTGGGATCTTTATATACATAAATAACATAATATAAGCTAGCCTAACCCAATCTAACATCTCGGCGGTAATATTTGACCACATTCCTGGTTTGTTGGGCTCTGCGTCTCCGTGGGACCTTTATATACATCAAATACATAATATAAGCTAGCCTAACCCAACCTAGCATCTCGCCGGTAATATTTGACAACAGTCCTGGCGAGTTGGCCTCTACGTCTCCGTGGAACCTTTATATACATCAATAATTTAATATAACCTAACCTAACCCAACGTAACATATCGGCGGTAATATTTGACCACATTCCTGGCGAGTTGGCCTCTACGTCTCCGTGTAACCCTCATATACATCAATAACGTAATATAACGCAACCTAACCCAACCTATCATCTCGGCGGTAATATTTGACAACATTCCTGCCGAGTTGGCATCTACGTCTCGCTGGGACCTTTATATACATCAATAACGTAATATAACCTGACCAAACCCAACCTAACATTTCGGCGGTAATATTTGACAACATTCCTGGCGAGTTGGCCTCTACGTCTCCGTTTGACCTTCATATACATCAATAACGTAATTTAACCTAACCTAACCCAACCTATCATCTCGGCGGTAATATTTGACCACATTCCTGGCGAGATGGCCTCTACGTCTCCATGGGACCTTTATATACATCAATAACGTAATATAACCTAACCTAACGCAATCTAACATCTCGGCGGTAATATTTGACAACATTCCTGGCGAGTTGGCTTCTCCGTCTCCGTGGGACCTTTATATAAATCAAAAACGTAATATAACCAAAGCTAACCCAACCAAACATGTCGGCGGTAATATTTGACAACATTCCTAGCGAGTTGGCCTCTACGTCTCCGTGTAACCTTCATATACATCAATAACGTAATATAACGTAACCTAACCCAACCTATCATCTCGGCGGTATATTTGACAACATTCCTGGCGAGTTGGCCTCTACGTCTCCGTGGGAAGTTTATATACATCAATAACATAATATAACCTATCCTAACCCAACCTATCATCTCGGCGGTGATATTTGATAACATTCCTGGCGATTTGGCATCTACGTCTCCGTGGGACCTTTATATACATCAATAACATAATATAAGCTAGCCTAACCCAATCTAACGTCTCGGCGGTAATATTTGACCACATTCCTGGCGAGTTGGCCTCTACGTCGCCGTGGGACCTTTATATACATCAATAACGTAATATAACCAAAGCTAACCCAACCTAACATCTCGGCAGTAATATTTGACCACATTCCTGGCGAGTTGGCCTCTACGTCTCCTTGGTACCTTTATATACATCAATAACGTAATATAACCTAACCTAATCCAACCTATCATCTCGGCGGTATATTTGACAACATTCCTAGCGAGTTGGCCTCTACGTCTCCGTGGAACCTTCGTATACATCAATAACGAAATATAACCTAACCTAAACCAACCTATCATCTCGGCGGTAATATTTAACATCATTCCTGGCGAGATGGCCTCTACGTCTCCGTGGGACCCTTATATACATCAATAACGTAAAATAACCTAACCTAACCCAACCTAACATCTCGGCGGTAGTATTTGACAACATTCCTGGCGAGTTGGCTTCTACGTCTCCGTTTGGACTTCATATACATCAGTATCGTAATATAACCTAACCTAACCCAACCTATCATCTCGGCGGTAATATTTGATAACATTCCTGGCCATTTGGCCTCTACGTCTCCGTGTAACCCTCATATACATCAATAACGTAATATAACGCAACCTAACCCTACCTGTCATCTCGGCGGAAATATTTGACAACATTCCTGGCGAGTTGGCATCTACGTCTCCCTGGGACCTTCATATACATCAATAACGTAATATAAACTAACCTAACCCAACCTAACGTCTCGGCGGTAAAATATGATCACATTCCTGGCTTGTTGGCCTCTACGTCTCCGTGGGATCTTTATATACATAAATAACATAATATAAGCTAGCCTAACCCAATCTAACATCTCGGCGGTAATATTTGACCACATTCCTGGTTTGTTGGGCTCTGCGTCTCCGTGGGACCTTTACATACGTCAATAACGTAATATAACCTAACCTAACCCAACGTAACATATCGGCGGTAATATTTGACCACATTCCTGGCGAGTTGGCCCCTACGTCTCCGTGTAACCCTCATATACATCAGTAACGTAATATAACGCAACCTAACCCAACCTATCATCTCGGCGGTAATATTTGACAACATTCCTGGCGAGTTGGCATCTACGTCTCCCTGGGACCTTTATATACATCAATAACCTAATATAACCTGACCTAACCCAACCTAACATCTCGGCGGTAATATTTGACAACATTCCTGGCGAGTTGGACTCTACGTCTCCGTTTGACCTTCATATACATCAATAACGTAATATAACCTAACCTAACCCAACCTGTCATCTCGGCGGAAATATTTGACAACATTCCTGGCGAGTTGGCATCTACGTCTCCCTGGGACCTTTATATGCATCAATAACGTAATATAACCTAACCTAACCCAATCTAACATTTCGGCGGTAATATTTGACGACATTCCTGGCGAGTTGGCCTCTACGTCTCCGTTTGACCTTCATATACATCAATAACGTAATTTAACCTAACCTAACCCAACCTATCATTTCGGCGGTAATATTTGACCACATTCCTGGCGAGTTGGCCTCTACGTCTCCGTGGGACCCTTATATACATCAATAACGTAATATAACCTAACCTAACCCAACCTCACATCTCGGCGGTAATATTTGACAACATTCCTGGCGAGTTGGCTTCTACGTCTCCGTGGGACCTTTATATACATCAATAACGTAATATAAACTAACCTAACCCAACCTAACGTCTCGGCGGTAAAATATGACCACATTCCTGGCTTGTTGGCCTCTACGTCTCCGTGGGACCTTTATATACATAAATAACATAATATAAGCTAGCCTAACCCAACCTAACATAGCGCCGGTAATATTTGACAACAGTCCTGGCGAGTTGGCCTCTACGTCTCCGTTTGACCTTCATATACATCAATAACGTAATTTAACCTAACCTAACCCAACCTATCATCTCGGCGGTAATATTTGACCACATTCCTGGCTTGTTGGCCTCTGCGTCTCCGTGGGACCTTTATATACATCAAATACATAATATAAGCTAGCCTAACCCAACCTAACATCTCGCCGGTAATATTTGACAACAGTCCTGGCGAGTTGGCCTCTACGTCTCCGTGGAACCTTTATATACATCAATAATTTAATATAACCTAACCTAACCCAACGTAACATATCGGCGGTAATATTTGACCACATTCCTGGCGAGTTGGCCTTTACGTCTCCGTGTAACCCTCATATACATCAATAACGTAATATAACGCAACCTAACCCAACCTATCATCTCGGCGGTAATATTTGACAACATTCCTGGCGAGTTGCCATCTACGTCTCCCTGGGACCTTTATATACATCAATAACGTAATATAACCTGACCTAACCCAACCTAACATCTCGGCGGTAATATTTGACAACATTCCTGGCGAGTTGGACTCTACGTCTCCGTTTGACCTTCATATACATCAATAACGTAATATAACCTAACCTAACCCAACCTAACATCTCGGCGGTAGTATTTGACAACATTCCTGGCGAGTTGGCTTCTACGTCTCCGTGGGTCCTTTATATACATCAATAACGTAATATAAGCTAGCCTAACCCAATCTAACATCTCGGCGGTAATATTTGACCACATTCCTGGTTTGTTGGGCTCTGCCTCTCCGTGGGACCTTTACATACGTCAATAACGTAATATAAGCTAACCTAACCCAACCTATCGTCTCGGCGGTAATATTTGACCACATTCCTGGCTTGTTGGCCTCTGCGTCTCCGTGGGACCTTTATATACATCAAATACATAATATAAGCTAGCCTAACCCAACCTAACATCTCGCCGGTAATATTTGACAACAGTCCTGGCGAGTTGGCCTCTACGTCTCCGTGGAACCTTTATATACATCAATAATTTAATATAACCTAACCTAACCCAACGTAACATATCGGCGGTAATATTTGACCACATTCCTGGCGAGTTGGCCTTTACGTCTCCGTGTAACCCTCATATACATCAATAACGTAATATAACGCAACCTAACCCAACCTATCATCTCGGCGGTAGTATTTGACAACATTCCTGGCCAGTTGGCTTCTACGTCTCCGTGGGACCTTTATATACATCAATAACGTAATATAAACTAACCTAACCCAACCTATCATCTCGGCGGTAATATTGGACAACATTCACGGCGAGTTGACCTCTACGTCTCCGTGGGACCTTCACATACGTCAATAACGTAATATAAGCTAACCTAACCCAACCTATCATCTCGGCGGTAATATTTGACCACATTCCTGGCTTGTTGGCCTCTGCGTCTCCGTGGGACCTTTATATACATCAAATACATAATATAAGCTAGCCTAACCCAACCTAACATCTCGCCGGTAATATTTGACCACATTCCTGGCGAGTTGGCCTCTACGTCTCCGTGTAACCCTCATATACATCAATAACGTAATATAACGCAACCTAACCCAACCTATCATCTCGGCGGTAATATTTGACAACATTCCTGGCGAGTTGGCATCTACGTCTCCCTGGGACCTTTATATACATGAATAACGTAATATAACCTGACCTAACCCATCCTAACATCTCGGTAGTAATATTTGACAACATTCCTGGCGAGTTGGACTCTACGTCTCCGTTTGACCTTCATATACATCAATAACGTAATATAACCTAACCTAACCCAACCTGTCATCTCGGCGGAAATATTTGACAACATTCCTGGCGAGTTGGCATCTACGTCTCCCTGGGACCTTTATATGCATCAATAACGTAATATAACCTAACCTAACCCAATCTAACATCTCGGCGGTAATATTTGACAACATTCCTGGCGAGTTGGCTTCTACGTCTCCGTGTAACCCTCATATACATCAATAACGTAATATAACGTAACCTAACCCAACCTATCATCTCGGCGGTAATATTTGACCGCATTCCTGGCGAGTTGGCCACTACGTCTCCGTGTAACCCTCATATCCATCAATAACGTAATATAATCTAACCTAACCCAACGTAACATCTCGTCGGTAATATTTGACCACATTCCTGGCGAGTTGGCCTCTACGTCTCCGTTTGACCTTCATATACATCAATATCGTAATATAACCCAACCTAACCCAACGTATCATCTCGGCGGTGACATTTGACAACATTCCTGGCGGGTTGGCCTCTACGTCTCCGTGGAACCTTCGTATACATCAATAACGAAATATAACATAACCTAAACCAACCTATCATCTCGGCGGTAATATTTGACATCATTCCTGGCGAGATGGCCTCTACGTCTCCGTGGAACCTTTATATACATCAATAACGTAATATAACCTAACCTAACCCAACGTAACATATCGGCGGTAATATTTGACCACATTCCTGGCGAGTTGGCCACTACGTCTCCGTGTAACCCTCATATCCATCAATAACGTAATATAACCTAACCTAACCCAACGTAACATCTCGGCGGTAATATTTGACCACGTTCCTGGCGAGTTGGCCTCTGCGTCTCCGTGTAACCCTCATATACATCAATAACGTAATATAACCTAACCTAACCCAACCTATCATCTCGGCGGTAATATTGGACAACATTCCCGGCGAGTTGACCTCTACGTCTCCGTTTGACCTTCATATACATCATTAACGTAATTTAACCTAACCTAACCCAACCTATCATCTCGGCGGTAATATTTGACCACATTCCTGGCGAGTTGACCTCTACGTCTCCGTTTGACCTTCATATACATCAATAACGTAATTTCATCTAACCTAACCCAACCTATCATCTCGGCGGTAATATTTGACCACATTCCTGGCGAGAAGGCCTCTACGTCTCCATGGGACCTTTATATACATCAATAACGTAATATAACCTAACCTAACGCAATCTAACATCTCGGCGGTAATATTTGACAACATTCCTGGCGAGTTGGCTTCTCCGTCTCCGTGGGACCTTTATATAAATCAAAAACGTAATATAACCAAAGCTAACCCAACCAAACATGTCGGCGGTAATATTTGACAACATTCCTAGCGAGTTGGCCTCTACGTCTCCGTGTAACCTTCATATACATCAATAACGTAATATAACGCAACCTAACCCAACCTGTCATCTCGGCGGAAATATTTGACAACATGCCTGGCGAGTTGGCTTCTACGTCTCCGTGGGACCTTTATATACATCAATAACGTAATATAAACTAACCTAACCCAACCTAACGTCTCGGCGGTAAAATATGACCACATTCCTGGCTTGTTGGCCTCTATGTCTCCGTGGGATCTTTATATACATAAATAACATAATATAAGCTAGCCTGACCCAATCTAACATCTCGGCGGTAATATTTGACCACATTCCTGGTTTGTTGGGCTCTGCGTCTCCGTGGGACCTTTACATACGTCAATAACGTAATATAAGCTAACCTAACCCAACCTATCATCTCGGCGGTAATATTTGACCACATTCCTGGCTTGTTGGCCTCTGCGTCTCCGTGGGACCTTTATATACATCAAATACATAATATAAGCTAGCCTAACCCAACCTAACATCTCGCCGGTAATATTTGACAACAGTCCTGGCGAGTTGGCCTCTACGTCTCCGTGGAACCTTTATATACATCAATAATTTAATATAACCTAACCTAACCCAACGTAACATATCGGCGGTAATATTTGACCACATTCCTGGCGAGTTGGCCACTACGTCTCCGTGTATCCCTCATATCCATCAATAACGTAATATAACCTAACCTAACCCAACGTAACATCCCGGCGGTAATATTTGACCACGTTCCTGGCGAGTTGGCCTCTGCGTCTCCGTGTAACCCTCATATACATCAATAACGTAATATAACCTAACCTAACCCAACCTATCATCTCGGCGGTAATATTTGACCACATTCCTGGCGAGTTGGCCTCTACGTCTCCGTGGGATCCTTATATACATCAATAACGTAATATAACCTAACCTAACCCAACCTAACATCTCGGCGGTAATATTTGACCACATTCCTGGTTTGTTGGGCTCTGCGTCTCCGTGGGACCTTTACATACGTCAATAACGTAATATAAGCTAACCAAACCCAACCTATTATCTCGGCGGTAATATTTGACCACATTCCTGGCGAGTTGGCCACTACGTCTCCGTGTAACCATCATATCCATCAATAACGTAATATAACCTAACCTAACCCAACGTAACATCTCGGCGGTAATACTTGACAACATTCCCGGCGAGTTGGCCTCTACGTCTCCGTGGAACCTTCGTATACATCAATAACGAAATATAACCTAACCTAAACCAACCTACCATCTCGGCGGTAATATTTAACATCATTCCTGGCGAGATGGCATGTACGTCTCCGTGGAACCCTCATATACATCAATAACGTTATATAACGTATCCTAACCCAACCTATCATCTCGGCAGTAATATTTGACAACATTCCTGGCGAGTTGACCTCTACGTCTCCGTTTGACCTTCATATACATCATTAACGTAATTTAACCTAACCTAACCCAACCTATCATCTCGGCGGTAATATTTGACCACATTCCTGGCGAGATGGCCTCTACGTCTCCATGGGACCTTTATATACATCAATAACGTAATATAACCTAACCTAACGCAATCTAACATCTCGGCGGTAATATTTGACAACATTCCTGGCGAGTTGGCTTCTCCGTCTCCGTGGGACCTTTATATAAATCAAAAACGTAATATAACCAAAGCTAACCCAACCAAACATGTCGGCGGTAATATTTGACAACATTCCTAGCGAGTTGGCCTCTACGTCTCCGTGTAACCTTCATATACATCAATAACGTAATATAACGTAACCTAACCCAACCTATCATCTCGGCGGTAATATTTAACATCATTCCTGGCGAGATGGCATGTACGTCTCCGTGGAACCTTTATATACATCAATAACGTAATATAACCTAACCTAACCCAACATAACATCTCGGCGGTAATATTTGACCACATTCCTGGCGAGTTGGCCTCTACGTCTCCGTGTAACCCTCATATACATCAATAACGTTATATAACGTATCCTAACCCAACCTATCATCTCGGCAGTAATATTTGACAACATTCCTGGCGAGTTGACCTCTACGTCTCCGTTTGACCTTCATATACATCATTAACGTAATTTAACCTAACCTAACCCAACCTATCATCTCGGCGGTAATATTTGACCACATTCCTGGCGAGATGGCCTCTACGTCTCCATGGGACCTTTATATACATCAATAACGTAATATAACCTAACCTAACGCAATCTAACATCTCGGCGGTAATATTTGGCAACATTCCTGGCGAGTTGGCTTCTCCGTCTCCGTGGGACCTTTATATAAATCAAAAACGTAATATAACCAAAGCTAACCCAACCAAACATGTCGGCGGTAATATTTGACAACATTCCTAGCGAGTTGGCCTCTACGTCTCCGTGTACCCTTCATATACATCAATAACGTAATATAACGCAACCTAACCCAACCTGTCATCTCGGCGGAAATATTTGACAACATGCCTGGCGAGTTGGCTTCTACGTCTCCGTGGGACCTTTATATACATCAATAACGTAATATAAACTAACCTAACCCAACCTAACGTCTCGGCGGTAAAATATGACCACATTCCTGGCTTGTTGGCCTCTATGTCTCCGTGGGATCTTTATATACATAAATAACATAATATAAGCTAGCCTGACCCAATCTAACATCTCGGCGGTAATATTTGACCACATTCCTGGTTTGTTGGGCTCTGCGTCTCCGTGGGACCTTTACATACGTCAATAACGTAATATAAGCTAACCTAACCCAACCTATCATCTCGGCGGTAATATTTGACCACATTCCTGGCTTGTTGGCCTCTGCGTCTCCGTGGGACCTTTATATACATCAAATACATAATATAAGCTAGCCTAACCCAACCTAACATCTCGCCGGTAATATTTGACAACAGTCCTGGCGAGTTGGCCTCTACGTCTCCGTGGAACCTTTATATACATCAATAATTTAATATAACCTAACCTAACCCAACGTAACATATCGGCGGTAATATTTGACCACATTCCTGGCGAGTTGGCCTCTACGTCTCCGTGTAACCCTCATATACATCAATAACGTAATATAACGCAACCTAACCCAACCTATCATCTCGGCGGTAATATTTGACCACATTCCTGGCGAGTTGGCTTCTACGTCTCCGAGGGACCTTTATATACATCAATAACGTAATATAAACCAACCTATCCCAACCTAACGTCTCGGCGGTAAAATATGACCACATTCCTGGCTTGTCGGCCTCTATGTCTCCGTGGGACCTTCACATACATCAATAACGTAATATAACCTAACCTAACCCAACCTGTCATCTCGGCGGAAATATTTGACAACCTTCTTGGCGAGTTGGCTTCTCCGTCTCCGTGGGACCTTTATATACATCAATAACATAATATAAGCTATCGTAATCCAACCTAACATCTTGCCGGTAATATTTGACAACCTTCCTGGCGCGTTGGCTTCTCCGTCTCCGTGGGACCTTTATATACATCAATAACATAATATAAGCTAGCCTAACCCAACCTAACATCTCGCCGGTAATATTTGACAACATTCCTGGCGGGTTGGCCTCTACGTCTCCGTGGAACCTTCGTATACATCAATAACGAAATATAACATAACCTAAACCAACCTATCATCTCGGCGGTAATATTTGACAACATTCCTTGCGAGTTGGCTTCTACGTCTCCGTGGGACCTTTATATACATCAATAACGTAATATAAACTAACCTAACCCAACCTAACGTCTCGGCGGTAATATTTGACCACATTCCTGGTTTGTTGGGCTCTGCGTCTCCGTGGGACCTTTACATACGTCAATAACGTAATATAAGCTAACCTAACCCAACCTATTATCTCGGCGGTAATATTTGACCACATTCCTGGCGAGTTGGCCACTACGTCTCCGTGTAACCATCATATCCATCAATAACGTAATATAACCTAACCTAACCCAACGTAACATCTCGGCGGTAATACTTGACCACATTCCCGGCGAGTTGGCCTCTACGTCTCCGTGGAACCTTCGTATACATCAATAACGAAATATAACCTAACCTAAACCAACCTACCATCTCGGCGGTAATATTTAACATCATTCCTGGCGAGATGGCATGTACGTCTCCGTGTAACCTTCATATACATCAATAACGTAATATAACGTAACCTAACCCAACCTATCATCTCGGCGGTAATATTTAACATCATTCCTGGCGAGATGGCATGTACGTCTCCGTGGAACCTTTATATACATCAATAACGTAATATAACCTAACCTAACCCAACATAACATCTCGGCGGTAATATTTGACCACATTCCTGGCGAGTTGGCCTCTACGTCTCCGTGTAACCCTCATATACATCAATAACGTTATATAACGTATCCTAACCCAACCTATCATCTCGGCAGTAATATTTGACAACATTCCTGGCGAGTTGACCTCTACGTCTCCGTTTGACCTTCATATACATCATTAACGTAATTTAACCTAACCTAACCCAACCTATCATCTCGGCGGTAATATTTGACCACATTCCTGGCGAGATGGCCTCTACGTCTCCATGGGACCTTTATATACATCAATAACGTAATATAACCTAACCTAACGCAATCTAACATCTCGGCGGTAATATTTGACAACATTCCTGGCGAGTTGGCTTCTCCGTCTCCGTGGGACCTTTATATAAATCAAAAACGTAATATAACCAAAGCTAACCCAACCAAACATGTCGGCGGTAATATTTGACAACATTCCTAGCGAGTTGGCCTCTACGTCTCCGTGTAACCTTCATATACATCAATAACGTAATATAACGCAACCTAACCCAACCTGTCATCTCGGCGGAAATATTTGACAACATGCCTGGCGAGTTGGCTTCTACGTCTCCGTGGGACCTTTATATACATCAATAACGTAATATAAACTAACCTAACCCAACCTAACGTCTCGGCGGTAAAATATGACCACATTCCTGGCTTGTTGGCCTCTATGTCTCCGTGGGATCTTTATATACATAAATAACATAATATAAGCTAGCCTGACCCAATCTAACATCTCGGCGGTAATATTTGACCACATTCCTGGTTTGTTGGGCTCTGCGTCTCCGTGGGACCTTTACATACGTCAATAACGTAATATAAGCTAACCTAACCCAACCTATCATCTCGGCGGTAATATTTGACCACATTCCTGGCTTGTTGGCCTCTGCTTCTCCGTGGGACCTTTATATACATCAAATACATAATATAAGCTAGCCTAACCCAACCTAACATCTCGCCGGTAATATTTGACAACAGTCCTGGCGAGTTGGCCTCTACGTCTCCGTGGAACCTTTATATACATCAATAATTTAATATAACCTAACCTAACCCAACGTAACATATCGGCGGTAATATTTGACCACATTCCTGGCGAGTTGGCCTCTACGTCTCCGTGTAACCCTCATATACATCAATAACGTAATATAACGCAACCTAACCCAACCTATCATCTCGGCGGTAATATTTGACCACATTCCTGGCGAGTTGGCTTCTACGTCTCCGAGGGACCTTTATATACATCAATAACGTAATATAAACCAACCTATCCCAACCTAACGTCTCGGCGGTAAAATATGACCACATTCCTGGCTTGTCGGCCTCTACGTCTCCGTGGGACCTTCACATACATCAATAACGTAATATAACCTAACCTAACCCAACCTGTCATCTCGGCGGAAATATTTGACAACCTTCTTGGCGAGTTGGCTTCTCCGTCTCCGTGGGACCTTTATATACATCAATAACATAATATAAGCTATCGTAATCCAACCTAACATCTTGCCGGTAATATTAGACAACCTCCCTGGCGCGTTGGCTTCTCCGTCTCCGTGGGACCTTTATATACATCAATAACATAATATAAGCTAGCCTAACCCAACCTAACATCTCGCCGGTAATATTTGACAACATTCCTGGCGGGTTGGCCTCTACGTCTCCGTGGAACCTTCGTATACATCAATAACGAAATATAACATAACCTAAACCAACCTATCATCTCGGCGGTAATATTTGACAACATTCCTTGCGAGTTGGCTTCTACGTCTCCGTGGGACCTTTATATACATCAATAACGTAATATAAACTAACCTAACCCAACCTAACGTCTCGGCGGTAATATTTGACCACATTCCTGGTTTGTTGGGCTCTGCGTCTCCGTGGGACCTTTACATACGTCAATAACGTAATATAAGCTAACCTAACCCAACCTATTATCTCGGCGGTAATATTTGACCACATTCCTGGCGAGTTGGCCACTACGTCTCCGTGTAACCATCATATCCATCAATAACGTAATATAACCTAACCTAACCCAACGTAACATCTCGGCGGTAATACTTGACCACATTCCCGGCGAGTTGGCCTCTACGTCTCCGTGGAACCTTCGTATACATCAATAACGAAATATAACCTAACCTAAACCAACCTACCATCTCGGCGGTAATATTTAACATCATTCCTGGCGAGATGGCATGTACGTCTCCGTGGAACCCTCATATACATCAATAACGTTATATAACGTATCCTAACCCAACCTATCATCTCGGCAGTAATATTTGACAACATTCCTGGCGAGTTGACCTCTACGTCTCCGTTTGACCTTCATATACATCATTAACGTAATTTAACCTAACCTAACCCAACCTATCATCTCGGCGGTAATATTTGACCACATTCCTGGCGAGTTGACCTCTACGTCTCCGTTTGACCTTCATATACATCAATAAAGTAATTTCATCTAACCTAACCCAACCTATCATCTCGGCGGTAATATTTGACCACATTCCTGGCGAGATGGCCTCTACGTCTCCATGGGACCTTTATATACATCAATAACGTAATATAACCTAACCTAACGCAATCTAACATCTCGGCGGTAATATTTGACAACATTCCTGGCGAGTTGGCTTCTCCGTCTCCGTGGGACCTTTATATAAATCAAAAACGTAATATAACCAAAGCTAACCCAACCAAACATGTCGGCGGTAATATTTGACAACATTCCTAGCGAGTTGGCCTCTACGTCTCCGTGTAACCTTCATATACATCAATAACGTAATATAACGTAACCTAACCCAACCTATCATCTCGGCGGTAATATTTAACATCATTCCTGGCGAGATGGCATGTACGTCTCCGTGGAACCATTATATACATCAATAACGTAATATAACCTAACCTAACCCAACATAACATCTCGGCGGTAATATTTGACCACATTCCTGGCGAGTTGGCCTCTACGTCTCCGTGTAACCCTCATATACATCAATAACGTTATATAACGTATCCTAACCCAACCTATCATCTCGGCAGTAATATTTGACAACATTCCTGGCGAGCTGACCTCTACGTTTCCGTTTGACCTTCATATACATCATTAACGTAATTTAACCTAACCTAACCCAACCTATCATCTCGGCGGTAATATTTGACCACATTCCTGGCGAGTTGACCTCTACGTCTCCGTTTGACCTTCATATACATCAATAACGTAATTTCATCTAACCTAACCCAACCTATCATCTCGGCGGTAATATTTGACCACATTCCTGGCGAGATGGCCTCTACGTCTCCATGGGACCTTTATATACATCAATAACGTAATATAACCTAACCTAACGCAATCTAACATCTCGGCGGTAATATTTGACAACAGTCCTGGCGAGTTGGCCTCTACGTCTCCGTGGAACCTTTATATACATCAATAATTTAATATAACCTAACCTAACCCAACGTAACATATCGGCGGTAATATTTGACCACATTCCTGGCGAGTTGGCCACTACGTCTGCGTGTAACCCTCATATCCATCAATAACGTAATATAACCTAACCTAACCCAACGTAACATCTCGGCGGTAATATTTGACCACGTTCCTGGCGAGTTGGCCTCTGCGTCTCCGTGTAACCCTCATATACATCAATAACGTAATATAACCTAACCTAACCCAACCTATCATCTCGGCAGTGATATTTGACAACATTCCTGGCGGGTTGGCCTCTACGTCTCCGTGGAACCTTCGTATACATCAATAACGAAATATAACATAACCTAAACCAACCTATCATGTCGGCGGTAATATTTGACATCATTCCTGGCGAGATGGCGTCTACGTCTCCGTGGGACCTTTATATACATCAATAACGTAATATAAACCAACCTAACCCAACCTAACGTCTCGGCGGTAAAATATGACCACATTCCTGGCTTGTTGGCCTCTACGCCTCCGTGGGACATTTATATACATAAATAACATAATATAAGCTACCCTAACCCAATCTAACATCTCGGCGGTAATATTTGACCACATTCCTGGTTTGTTGGGCTCTGCGTCTCCGTGGGACCTTCACATACGTCAATAACGTAATATAAGCTAACCTAACCCAACCTATCATCTCGGCGGTAATATTTGACCACATTCCTGGCTTGTTGGCCTCTGCGTCTCCGTGGGACCTTTATATACAGCAAATACATAATATAAGCTAGCCTAACCCAACCTAACATCTCGCCGGTAATATTTGACCACATTCCTGGCGAGTTGGCCTCTACGTCTCCGTGTAACCTTCGTATACATCAATAACGAAACATAACATAACCTAACCCAACCTGTCATCTCGGCGGAAATATTTGACAACATTCCTGGCGAGTTGGCATCTACGTCTCCCTGGGACCTTTATATGCATCAATAACGTAATATAACCTAACCTAACCCAACGTAACATATCGGCGGTAATATTTGACCACATTCCTGGCGAGTTGGCCACTACGTCTCCGTGTAACCCTCATATCCATCAATAACGTATTATAACCTAACCTAATCCAACGTAACATCTCGGCGGTAATATTTGACCACATTCCTGGCTTGTTGGCCTCTGCGTCTCCGTGGGACCTTCATATACGTCAATAACGGAATATAACCTAACCTAACCCAATCTAACATCTCGGCGGTAATATTTGACAACATACCTGGCGAGTTGGCCTCTACGTCTCCGTGGGACCTTTATATACATCAATAACGTAATATAACCTAACCTAACACAATCTAACATCTCGGCGGTAATATTTGACATCATTCCTGGCGAGTTGGCTTCTCCGTCTCCGTGGGACCTTTATATAAATCAATAACGTAATATAACCAAACCTAACCCAACCTAACATATTGGCGGTAATATTTGACCACATTCCTGGCGAGTTGGCATCTACGTCTCTCTGGGACCTTTATATACATCAATAACGTAATATAACCTAACCTAACCCAACCTGTCATCTCGGCGGAAATATTTGACAACATTCCTGGCGAGTTGGACTCTACGTCTCCCTGGGACCTTTATATACATCAATATCGTAATATAAGCTAACCTAACCCAACCTATCATCTCGGCGGTAATATTTGATAACATTCCTGGCCATTTGGCCCCTACGTCTCCGTGTAACCCTCATATACATCAATAACGTAATATAACGCAACCTAACCCAACCTGTCATCTCGGCGGAAATATTTGACAACATTCCTGGCGAGTTGGCATCTACGTCTCCCTGGGACCTTTATATACATCAATAACGTAATATAACCTGACCTAACCCAACCTAACATCTCAATGTTAATATTTGACAACATTCCTGGCGAGTTGGCCTCTACGTCTCCGTTTGACCTTCATATACATCAATAACGTAATATAACCTAACCTAACCCAACCTAACATCTCGGCGGTAGTATTTGACAACATTCCTGGCGAGTTGGCTTCTACGTCTCCGTGGGACCTTTATATACATGAATAACGTAATATAAACTAACCTAACCCAACCTATCATCTCGGCGGTAATATTGGACAACATTCCCGGCGAGTTGACCTCTACGTCTCCGTTTGACCTTCATATACATCAATAACGTAATTTAACCTAACCTAACCCAACCTATCATTTCGGCGGTAATATTTGACCACATTCCTGGCGAGTTGGCCTATACGTCTCCGTGGGACCCTTATATACATCAATAACGTAATATAACCTAACCTAACCCAACCTAACATCTCGGCGGTAATATTTGACAACATTCCTGTCGAGTTGGCTTCTACGTCTCCGTGGGATCTTTATATACATCAATAACATAATATAAGCTATCGTAATCCAACCTAACATCTTGCCGGTAATATTTGACAACCTTCCTGGCGCGTTGGCTTCTCCGTCTCCGTGGGACCTTTATATACATCAATAACATAATATAAGCTAGCCTAACCCAACCTAACATCTCGCCGGTAATATTTGACAACATTCCTGGCGGGTTGGCCTCTACGTCTCCGTGGAACCTTCGTATACATCAATAACGAAATATAACATAACCTAAACCAACCTATCATCTCGGCGGTAATATTTGACAACATTCCTTGCGAGTTGGCTTCTACGTCTCCGTGGGACCTTTATATACATCAATAACGTAATATAAACTAACCTAACCCAACCTAACGTCTCGGCGGTAATATTTGACCACATTCCTGGTTTGTTGGGCTCTGCGTCTCCGTGGGACCTTTACATACGTCAATAACGTAATATAAGCTAACCTAACCCAACCTATTATCTCGGCGGTAATATTTGACCACATTCCTGGCGAGTTGGCCACTACGTCTCCGTGTAACCATCATATCCATCAATAACGTAATATAACCTAACCTAACCCAACGTAACATCTCGGCGGTAATACTTGACCACATTCCCGGCGAGTTGGCCTCTACGTCTCCGTGGAACCTTCGTATACATCAATAACGAAATATAACCTAACCTAAACCAACCTACCATCTCGGCGGTAATATTTAACATCATTCCTGGCGAGATGGCATGTACGTCTCCGTGGAACCCTCATATACATCAATAACGTTATATAACGTATCCTAACCCAACCTATCATCTCGGCAGTAATATTTGACAACATTCCTGGCGAGTTGACCTCTACGTCTCCGTTTGACCTTCATATACATCATTAACGTAATTTAACCTAACCTAACCCAACCTATCATCTCGGCGGTAATATTTGACCACATTCCTGGCGAGTTGACCTCTACGTCTCCGTTTGACCTTCATATACATCAATAACGTAATTTCATCTAACCTAACCCAACCTATCATCTCGGCGGTAATATTTGACCACATTCCTGGCGAGATGGCCTCTACGTCTCCATGGGACCTTTATATACATCAATAACGTAATATAACCTAACCTAACGCAATCTAACATCTCGGCGGTAATATTTGACAACATTCCTGGCGAGTTGGCTTCTCCGTCTCCGTGGGACCTTTATATAAATCAAAAACGTAATATAACCAAAGCTAACCCAACCAAACATGTCGGCGGTAATATTTGACAACATTCCTAGCGAGTTGGCCTCTACGTCTCCGTGTAACCTTCATATACATCAATAACGTAATATAACGTAACCTAACCCAACCTATCATCTCGGCGGTAATATTTAACATCATTCCTGGCGAGATGGCATGTACGTCTCCGTGGAACCTTTATATACATCAATAACGTAATATAACCTAACCTAACCCAACATAACATCTCGGCGGTAATATTTGACCACATTCCTGGCGAGTTGGCCTCTACGTCTCCGTGTAACCCTCATATACATCAATAACGTTATATAACGTATCCTAACCCAACCTATCATCTCGGCAGTAATATTTGACAACATTCCTGGCGAGCTGACCTCTACGTCTCCGTTTGACCTTCATATACATCATTAACGTAATTTAACCTAACCTAACCCAACCTATCATCTCGGCGGTAATATTTGACCACATTCCTGGCGAGTTGACCTCTACGTCTCCGTTTGACCTTCATATACATCAATAACGTAATTTCATCTAACCTAACCCAACCTATCATCTCGGCGGTAATATTTGACCACATTCCTGGCGAGATGGCCTCTACGTCTCCATGGGACCTTTATATACATCAATAACGTAATATAACCTAACCTAACGCAATCTAACATCTCGGCGGTAATATTTGACAACAGTCCTGGCGAGTTGGCCTCTACGTCTCCGTGGAACCTTTATATACATCAATAATTTAATATAACCTAACCTAACCCAACGTAACATATCGGCGGTAATATTTGACCACATTCCTGGCGAGTTGGCCACTACGTCTGCGTGTAACCCTCATATCCATCAATAACGTAATATAACCTAACCTAACCCAACGTAACATCTCGGCGGTAATATTTGACCACGTTCCTGGCGAGTTGGCCTCTGCGTCTCCGTGTAACCCTCATATACATCAATAACGTAATATAACCTAACCTAACCCAACCTATCATCTCGGCGGTGATATTTGACAACATTCCTGGCGGGTTGGCCTCTACGTCTCCGTGGAACCTTCGTATACATCAATAACGAAATATAACATAACCTAAACCAACCTATCATGTCGGCGGTAATATTTGACATCATTCCTGGCGAGATGGCGTCTACGTCTCCGTGGGACCTTTATATACATCAATAACGTAATATAAACCAACCTAACCCAACCTAACGTCTCGGCGGTAAAATATGACCACATTCCTGGCTTGTTGGCCTCTACGCCTCCGTGGGACATTTATATACATAAATAACATAATATAAGCTACCCTAACCCAATCTAACATCTCGGCGGTAATATTTGACCACATTCCTGGTTTGTTGGGCTCTGCGTCTCCGTGGGACCTTCACATACGTCAATAACGTAATATAAGCTAACCTAACCCAACCTATCATCTCGGCGGTAATATTTGACCACATTCCTGGCTTGTTGGCCTCTGCGTCTCCGTGGGACCTTTATATACAGCAAATACATAATATAAGCTAGCCTAACCCAACCTAACATCTCGCCGGTAATATTTGACCACATTTCTGGCGAGTTGGCCTCTACGTCTCCGTGTAACCTTCGTATACATCAATAACGAAACATAACATAACCTAACCCAACCTGTCATCTCGGCGGAAATATTTGACAACATTCCTGGCGAGTTGGCATCTACGTCTCCCTGGGACCTTTATATGCATCAATAACGTAATATAACCTAACCTAACCCAACGTAACATATCGGCGGTAATATTTGACCACATTCCTGGCGAGTTGGCCACTACGTCTCCGTGTAACCCTCATATCCATTAATAACGTATTATAACCTAACCTAATCCAACGTAACATCTCGGCGGTAATATTTGACCACATTCCTGGCTTGTTGGCCTCTGCGTCTCCGTGGGACCTTCATATACGTCAATAACGGAATATAACCTAACCTAACCCAATCTAACATCTCGGCGGTAATATTTGACAACATACCTGGCGAGTTGGCCTCTACGTCTCCGTGGGACCTTTATATACATCAATAACGTAATATAACCTAACCTAACACAATCTAACATCTCGGCGGTAATATTTGACATCATTCCTGGCGAGTTGGCTTCTCCGTCTCCGTGGGACCTTTATATAAATCAATAACGTAATATAACCAAACCTAACCCAACCTAACATATTGGCGGTAATATTTGACCACATTCCTGGCGAGTTGGCATCTACGTCTCTCTGGGACCTTTATATACATCAATAACGTAATATAACCTAACCTAACCCAACCTGTCATCTCGGCGGAAATATTTGACAACATTCCTGGCGAGTTGGACTCTACGTCTCCCTGGGACCTTTATATACATCAATATCGTAATATAAGCTAACCTAACCCAACCTATCATCTCGGCGGTAATATTTGATAACATTCCTGGCCATTTGGCCCCTACGTCTCCGTGTAACCCTCATATACATCAATAACGTAATATAACGCAACCTAACCCAACCTGTCATCTCGGCGGAAATATTTGACAACATTCCTGGCGAGTTGGCATCTACGTCTCCCTGGGACCTTTATATACATCAATAACGTAATATAACCTGACCTAACCCAACCTAACATCTCAATGTTAATATTTGACAACATTCCTGGCGAGTTGGCCTCTACGTCTCCGTTTGACCTTCATATACATCAATAACGTAATATAACCTAACCTAACCCAACCTAACATCTCGGCGGTAGTATTTGACAACATTCCTGGCGAGTTGGCTTCTACGTCTCCGTGGGACCTTTATATACATGAATAACGTAATATAAACTAACCTAACCCAACCTATCATCTCGGCGGTAATATTGGACAACATTCCCGGCGAGTTGACCTCTACGTCTCCGTTTGACCTTCATATACATCAATAACGTAATTTAACCTAACCTAACCCAACCTATCATTTCGGCGGTAATATTTGACCACATTCCTGGCGAGTTGGCCTATACGTCTCCGTGGGACCCTTATATACATCAATAACGTAATATAACCTAACCTAACCCAACCTAACATCTCGGCGGTAATATTTGACAACATTCCTGTCGAGTTGGCTTCTACGTCTCCGTGGGATCTTTATATACATCAATAACATAATATAAGCTATCGTAATCCAACCTAACATCTTGCCGGTAATATTTGACAACCTTCCTGGCGCGTTGGCTTCTCCGTCTCCGTGGGACCTTTATATACATCAATAACATAATATAAGCTAGCCTAACCCAACCTAACATCTCGCCGGTAATATTTGACAACATTCCTGGCGGGTTGGCCTCTACGTCTCCGTGGAACCTTCGTATACATCAATAACGAAATATAACATAACCTAAACCAACCTATCATCTCGGCGGTAATATTTGACAACATTCCTTGCGAGTTGGCTTCTACGTCTCCGTGGGACCTTTATATACATCAATAACGTAATATAAACTAACCTAACCCAACCTAACGTCTCGGCGGTAATATTTGACCACATTCCTGGTTTGTTGGGCTCTGCGTCTCCGTGGGACCTTTACATACGTCAATAACGTAATATAAGCTAACCTAACCCAACCTATTATCTCGGCGGTAATATTTGACCACATTCCTGGCGAGTTGGCCACTACGTCTCCGTGTAACCATCATATCCATCAATAACGTAATATAACCTAACCTAACCCAACGTAACATCTCGGCGGTAATACTTGACCACATTCCCGGCGAGTTGGCCTCTACGTCTCCGTGGAACCTTCGTATACATCAATAACGAAATATAACCTAACCTAAACCAACCTACCATCTCGGCGGTAATATTTAACATCATTCCTGGCGAGATGGCATGTACGTCTCCGTGGAACCCTCATATACATCAATAACGTTATATAACGTATCCTAACCCAACCTATCATCTCGGCAGTAATATTTGACAACATTCCTGGCGAGTTGACCTCTACGTCTCCGTTTGACCTTCATATACATCATTAACGTAATTTAACCTAACCTAACCCAACCTATCATCTCGGCGGTAATATTTGACCACATTCCTGGCGAGTTGACCTCTACGTCTCCGTTTGACCTTCATATACATCAATAACGTAATTTCATCTAACCTAACCCAACCTATCATCTCGGCGGTAATATTTGACCACATTCCTGGCGAGATGGCCTCTACGTCTCCATGGGACCTTTATATACATCAATAACGTAATATAACCTAACCTAACGCAATCTAACATCTCGGCGGTAATATTTGACAACATTCCTGGCGAGTTGGCTTCTCCGTCTCCGTGGGACCTTTATATAAATCAAAAACGTAATATAACCAAAGCTAACCCAACCAAACATGTCGGCGGTAATATTTGACAACATTCCTAGCGAGTTGGCCTCTACGTCTCCGTGTAACCTTCATATACATCAATAACGTAATATAACGTAACCTAACCCAACCTATCATCTCGGCGGTAATATTTAACATCATTCCTGGCGAGATGGCATGTACGTCTCCGTGGAACCTTTATATACATCAATAACGTAATATAACCTAACCTAACCCAACATAACATCTCGGCGGTAATATTTGACCACATTCCTGGCGAGTTGGCCTCTACGTCTCCGTGTAACCCTCATATACATCAATAACGTTATATAACGTATCCTAACCCAACCTATCATCTCGGCAGTAATATTTGACAACATTCCTGGCGAGCTGACCTCTACGTCTCCGTTTGACCTTCATATACATCATTAACGTAATTTAACCTAACCTAACCCAACCTATCATCTCGGCGGTAATATTTGACCACATTCCTGGCGAGTTGACCTCTACGTCTCCGTTTGACCTTCATATACATCAATAACGTAATTTCATCTAACCTAACCCAACCTATCATCTCGGCGGTAATATTTGACCACATTCCTGGCGAGATGGCCTCTACGTCTCCATGGGACCTTTATATACATCAATAACGTAATATAACCTAACCTAACGCAATCTAACATCTCGGCGGTAATATTTGACAACAGTCCTGGCGAGTTGGCCTCTACGTCTCCGTGGAACCTTTATATACATCAATAATTTAATATAACCTAACCTAACCCAACGTAACATATCGGCGGTAATATTTGACCACATTCCTGGCGAGTTGGCCCACTACGTCTGCGTGTAACCCTCATATCCATCAATAACGTAATATAACCTAACCTAACCCAACGTAACATCTCGGCGGTAATATTTGACCACGTTCCTGGCGAGTTGGCCTCTGCGTCTCCGTGTAACCCTCATATACATCAATAACGTAATATAACCTAACCTAACCCAACCTATCATCTCGGCGGTGATATTTGACAACATTCCTGGCGGGTGGGCCTCTACGTCTCCGTGGAACCTTCGTATACATCAATAACGAAATATAACATAACCTAAACCAACCTATCATGTCGGCGGTAATATTTGACATCATTCCTGGCGAGATGGCGTCTACGTCTCCGTGGGACCTTTATATACATCAATAACGTAATATAAACCAACCTAACCCAACCTAACGTCTCGGCGGTAAAATATGACCACATTCTGGCTTGTTGGCCTCTACGCCTCCGTGGGACATTTATATACATAAATAACATAATATAAGCTACCCTAACCCAATCTAACATCTCGGCGGTAATATTTGACCACATTCCTGGTTTGTTGGGCTCTGCGTCTCCGTGGGACCTTCACATACGTCAATAACGTAATATAAGCTAACCTAACCCAACCTATCATCTCGGCGGTAATATTTGACCACATTCCTGGCTTGTTGGCCTCTGCGTCTCCGTGGGACCTTTATATACAGCAAATACATAATATAGCTAGCCTAACCCAACCTAACATCTCGCCGGTAATATTTGACCACATTCCTGGCGAGTTGGCCTCTACGTCTCCGTGTAACCTTCGTATACATCAATAACGAAACATAACATAACCTAACCCAACCCTGTCATCTCGGCGGAAATATTTGACAACATTCCTGGCGAGTTGGCATCTACGTCTCCCTGGGACCTTTATATGCATCAATAACGTAATATAACCTAACCTAACCCAACGTAACATATCGGCGGTAATATTTGACCACATTCCTGGCGAGTTGGCCACTACGTCTCCGTGTAACCCTCATATCCATTAATAACGTATTATAACCTAACCTAATCCAACGTAACATCTCGGCGGTAATATTTGACCACATTCCTGGCTTGTTGGCCTCTGCGTCTCCGTGGGACCTTCATATACGTCAATAACGGAATATAACCCTAACCTAACCCAATCTAACATCTCGGCGGTAATATTTGACAACATACCTGGCGAGTTGGCCTCTACGTCTCCGTGGGACCTTTATATACATCAATAACGTAATATAACCTAAACCTAACACAATCTAACATCTCGGCGGTAATATTTGACATCATTCCTGCGAGTTGGCTTCTCCGTCTCCGTGGGACCTTTATATAAATCAATAACGTAATATAACCAAACCTAACCCAACCTAACATATTGGCGGTAATATTTGACCACATTCCTGGCGAGTTGGCATCTACGTCTCTCTGGGACCTTTATATACATCAATAACGTAATATAACCTAACCTAACCCCAACCTGTCATCTCGGCGGAAATATTTGACAACATTCCTGGCGAGTTGGACTCTACGTCTCCCTGGGACCTTTATATACATCAATATCGTAATATAAGCTAACCTAACCCAACCTATCATCTCGGCGGTAATATTTGATAACATTCCTGGCCATTTGGCCCCTACGTCTCCGTGTAACCCTCATATACATCAATAACGTAATATAACGCAACCTAACCCAACCTGTCATCTCGGCGGAAATATTTGACAACATTCCTGGCGAGTTGGCATCTACGTCTCCCTGGGACCTTTATATACATCAATAACGTAATATAACCTGACCTAACCCCAACCTAACATCTCAATGTTAATATTTGACAACATTCCTGGCGAGTTGGCCTCTACGTCTCCGTTTGACCTTCATATACATCAATAACGTAACTCTGAGATAGCGCGT
>CAXAJV010000807.1:0-72000 GCA_963969225.1 Xylocopa violacea
ACCGAGACGTACGGGACGACACGAACGGCTTTCTGTAAAACATTACCAGCGAGGGGCTAGATGGGTTAGGTTAGGTTGTGATACGTTATAAACGTATATAATGGTCCCACCGAGAAGTAGGGGCCGATATGCCAGGAATGTTGTAAAATACTGCATCCGAGATGATAGCTTGCCTTATGTTAGGATATATAACGCTATAGACGTATATAATATTCCAACCGAGATGTACGGGACGTCACGAACGGGATTCTGTAAAACAGTGCCAACGAGGGGCTAGATGGGATAGGTTAGGTTATGTTACGTTATAGACGTATATAATGTTCCCACCGAGAAGTATGGGCCGATACGCCAGGAATGTTGTAAAATACTGCATCCGAGATGTTAGCCTGCCTTAGGTTAGGTATATAACGCTAGAGTCGTATATAATATCCCAACCGAGATGTACCGGACGACAGGAACGGGATTCTGTAAAATATTACCAGCGAGGGGCTAGATGGGTTAGGTTAGGTTATGTTAAGTTATGGACATGTATAATGTTCCCACGGTGAAGTAGGGGCCGATACGCCAGGAATGTTGTAAAATACTATATCCGAGAAGTTAGCCTGCCTTAGGTTAGGATATATATCGCTGTAGACGTATATAATATCCCAACCGAGATGTACGGGACGACACGAACGGAATTCTGTAAAACATTGCCAACGAGGGGCTAGATGGAATAGGTTAGGTTATGTTACGTTACAGACGTATATAATGTTCCCACCGAGAAGTAGGGGCCGATACTCCAAGAATGTTGTAAAATACTACATCCGAGATGTTAGCCTGCCGTACGTTAGGATATATATCGCTGTAGACGTATATAACATCCCAACCGAGATGTACGGGACGACAGGAACGGGATCCTGCAAAACATTACCAGCGAGGGGCTAGATAGGTTAGGTTAGGTTATGTTACGTTATAGACGTGTATAATGTTCCCGCCGAGAAGTAGAGCCGATACGCCAGGAATGTTGTAAAATACTGCATCCGAGATGATAGCTTGCCTTATGTTAGGATATATAACGCTATAGACGTATATAATATTCCAACCGAGATGTACGGGACGTCACGAACGGGATTCTGTAAAACAGTGCCAACGAGGGGCTAGATGGGATAGGTTAGGTTATGTTACGTTATAGACGTATATAATGTTCCCACCGAGAAGTATGGGCCGATACGCCAGGAATGTTGTAAAATACTGCATCCGAGATGTTAGCCTGCCTTAGGTTAGGTATATAACGCTAGAGTCGTATATAATATCCCAACCGAGATGTACCGGACGACAGGAACGGGATTCTGTAAAATATTACCAGCGAGGGGCTAGATGGGTTAGGTTAGGTTATGTTAAGTTATGGACATGTATAATGTTCCCACGGTGAAGTAGGGGCCGATACGCCAGGAATGTTGTAAAATACTATATCCGAGAAGTTAGCCTGCCTTAGGTTAGGATATATATCGCTGTAGACGTATATAATATCCCAACCGAGATGTACGGGACGACACGAACGGAATTCTGTAAAACATTGCCAACGAGGGGCTAGATGGAATAGGTTAGGTTATGTTACGTTACAGACGTATATAATGTTCCCACCGAGAAGTAGGGGCCGATACTCCAAGAATGTTGTAAAATACTACATCCGAGATGTTAGCCTGCCGTACGTTTAGATATATATCGCTGTAGACGTATATAACATCCCAACCGAGATGTACGGGACGACAGGAACGGGATCCTGCAAAACATTACCAGCGAGGGGCTAGATAGGTTAGGTTAGGTTATGTTACGTTATAGACGTGTATAATGTTCCCGCCGAGAAGTAGAGCCGATACGCCAGGAATGTTGTAAAATACTGCATCCGAGATGTTAGCCTGCCTTAGGTTAGGATATATAACGCTATAGACGTATATAATATCCCAACCGAGATGTACGGGACGACACGAACGGGATTCTGCAAAACATTACCAGCGAGGGGCTAGATAGGTTAGGTTAGGTTATGTTACGTTATAGACGTATATAATGTTCCCACCCGGAAATAGGGGCCGATATTCCAAGAATGTTGTAAAATACTACATCCGAGATGTTAGCCTGCCTTACGTTAGGATATATAACGCTGTAGACGTATATAATGTCCCATCCGAGACGTACGGGACGACACGAACGGGATTCTGTAAAACATTACCAGCGAGGGGTAGATGTGTTAGGTTAGGTTATGTTACGTTACAGACGTATATAATGTTCCCACCGAGAAGTAGGGGCCGATACTCCAAGAATGTTGTAAAATACTACATCCGACATGTTAGCCTGCCTTACGTTAGGATATATATCGCTGTAGACGTATATAACATCCCAACCGAGATGTACGGGACGACAGGAACGGGATTCTGCAAAACATTACCAGCGAGGGGCTAGATGGGTTAGGTTAGGTTGTGATACGTTATAGACGTATATAATGTTCCCACCGAGAAGTAGGGTACGATATGCCAGGAATGTTGTAAAATATTGCATCCGAGATGATAGCCTGCCTTAGGTTAGGATATATAACGCTATAGACGTATATAATGTCCCAGCCGAGACGTACGGGACGACACGAACGGGATTCTGTAAAACATTACGAGCGATGGGCTAGATGTGTTAGGTTAGGTTATATTACGTTATAGACCTATATAATGTTCCCACCGAGAAGTTGAGGCCGATGCGCCAGGAATGTTGTAAAATATTGCATCCGAGATGATAGCCTGCCTTAGGTTAGGATATATAACGCTATAGACGTATATAATATCCCAACCGAGTCGTACGGGTCGACAAGAACGGGATTCTGCAAAATATTACCAGCGAGGGGCTAGATGGGTTAGGTTAGGTTTTGTTACGTTATAGACGTGTATAATGTTCCCACCGCGAAGTAGGGGCCGATACTCCAAGAATGTTGTAAAATACTACATCCGAGATGTTAGCCTGCCTTACGTTAATATATATATCGCTGTAGACGTATATAGGGTCCCATCCGAGACGTACGGGACGACACGAACGGGATTCTGTAAAACATTACCAGCGAGGGGTAGATGTGTTAGGTTAGGTTATGTTACGTTATAGACCTATATAATGTTCCCACCAAGAAGCATGGGCCGATACGCCAGGAATGTTGTAAAATACTGCAACCGAGATGTTAGCCTGCCATAGGTTAGGATATATAACGCTGTAGACGTTTATAATGTCCCAACCGAGACGTACGGGACGACACGAACGGGATTCTGTAAAACATTACCAGCGAGGGGCTAGATGGGTTAGGTTAGGTTGTGATACGTTATAAACGTATATAATTTTCCCACCGAGAAGTAGGGGCCGATACCCCAAGTATGTTGTAAAATACTACATCCGAGATGTTAGCCTGCCTTAGGTTAGGATATATATCGCTGTAGACGTATATAACATCCCAACCGAGATGTACGGGACGACAGGAACGGGATTCTGCAAAACATTACCAGCGAGGGGTTAGATAGGTTAGGTTAGGTTATGTTACGTTATAGACGTGTATAATGTTCCCGCCGAGAAGTAGAGCCGATACGCCAGGAATGTTGTAAAATACTGCATCCGAGATGTTAGCCTGCCTTAGGTTAGGATATATAACGCTATAGACGTATATAATATCCCAACCGAGATGTACGGGACGACACGAACGGGATTCTGTAAAACATTACCAGCGAGGGGCTGGATGGGTTAGGTTAGGTTATGTTACGTTATAGACGTATATAATGTTCCCACCCGGAAGTAGGGGCCGATACTCCAAGAATGTTGTAAAATACTACATCCGAGATGTTAGCCTGCCTTACGTTAGGATATATAACGCTGTAGAGGTATATAATGTCCCATCCGAGACGTACGGGACGACACGAACGGGATTCTGTAAAACATTACCAGCGAGGGGCTAGATGGGTTAGGTTAGGTTATGTTACGTTATAGACGTGTATAATGTTCCCACCGAGAAGTAGAGCCGATACGCTAGGAATGTTGTAAAATGCTGCATCCGATATGTTAGCCTGCCTTAGGTTAGGATATATAACGCTATAGACGTATATAATATCCCAACCGAGATGTACGGGACGACACGAACGGGATTCTGTAAAACATTACCAGCGAGGGGCTAGATGGGTTAGGTTAGGTTATGTTACGTTATAGACGTATATAATGTTCCCACCGAGAAGTAGAGGCCGATCCTACAGAAATGTTGTAAAATAATATATCCGAGAAATTAGCCTGCCTTAGGTTAGGATATATATCGCTGAAGACGTTTATAATATCCCAACCGAGTCGTACGGGTCGACAAGAACGGGATTCTGCAAAATATTACCAGCGAGGGGCTAGATGGGTTAGGATAGGTTTTGTTACGTTATAGACGTGTATAATGTTCCCACCGCGAAGTAGGGGCCGATACTCCAAGAATGTTGTAAAATACTACATCCGAGATGTTAGCCTGCCTTACGTTAATATATATATCGCTGTAGACGTATATAGGGTCCCATCCGAGACGTACGGGACGACACGAACGGGATTCTGTAAAACATTACCAGCGAGGGGTAGATGTGTTAGGTCAGGTTATGCTACGTTATAGACCTATATAGTGTTCCCACCGAGAAGCATGGGCCGATACGCCAGGAATGTTGTAAAATACTGCAACCGAGATGTTAGCCTGCCTTAGGTTAGGATATATAACGCTGTAGACGTTTATAATGTCCCAACCGAGACGTACGGGACGACACGAACGGCTTTCTGTAAAACATTACCAGCGAGGGGCTAGATGGCTTAGGTTAGGTTGTGATACGTTATAAACGTATATAATGGTCCCACCGAGAAGTAGGGGCCGATATGCCAGGAATGTTGTAAAATACTGCATCCGAGATGATAGCTTGCCTTATGTTAGGATATATAACGCTATAGACGTATATAATATTCCAACCGAGATGTACGGGACGTCACGAACGGGATTCTGTAAAACAGTGCCAACGAGGGGCTAGATGGGATAGGTTAGGTTATGTTACGTTATAGACGTATATAATGTTCCCACCGAGAAGTATGGGCCGATACGCCAGGAATGTTGTAAAATACTGCATCCGAGATGTTAGCCTGCCTTAGGTTAGGTATATAACGCTAGAGTCGTATATAATATCCCAACCGAGATGTACCGGACGACAGGAACGGGATTCTGTAAAATATTACCAGCGAGGGGCTAGATGGGTTAGGTTAGGTTATGTTAAGTTATGGACATGTATAATGTTCCCACGGTGAAGTAGGGGCCGATACGCCAGGAATGTTGTAAAATACTATATCCGAGAAGTTAGCCTGCCTTAGGTTAGGATATATATCGCTGTAGACGTATATAATATCCCAACCGAGATGTACGGGACGACACGAACGGAATTCTGTAAAACATTGCCAACGAGGGGCTAGATGGGATAGGTTAGGTTATGTTACGTTACAGACGTATATAATGTTCCCACCGAGAAGTAGGGGCCGATACTCCAAGAATGTTGTAAAATACTACATCCGAGATGTTAGCCTGCCGTATGTTAGGATATATATCGCTGTAGACGTATATAACATCCCAACCGAGATGTACGGGACGACAGGAACGGGATCCTGCAAAACATTACCAGCGAGGGGCTAGATAGGTTAGGTTAGGTTATGTTACGTTATAGACGTGTATAATGTTCCCGCCGAGAAGTAGAGCCGATACGCCAGGATTGTTGTAAAATACTGCATCCGAGATGTTAGCCTGCCTTAGGTTAGGATATATAACGCTATAGACGTATATAATATCCCAACCGAGATGTACGGGACGACACGAACGGGATTCTGTAAAACATTACCAGCGAGGGGCTGGATGGGTTAGGTTAGGTTATGTTACGTTATAGACGTATATAATGTTCCCACCCGGAAATAGGGGCCGATATTCCAAGAATGTTGTAAAATACTACATCCGAGATGTTAGCCTGCCTTACGTTAGGATATATAACGCTGTAGACGTATATAATGTCCCATCCGAGACGTACGGGACGACACGAACGGGATTCTGTAAAACATTACCAGCGAGGGGTAGATGTGTTAGGTTAGGTTATGTTACGTTACAGACGTATATAATGTTCCCACCGAGAAGTAGGGGCCGATACTCCAAGAATGTTGTAAAATACTACATCCGAGATGTTAGCCTGCCTTACGTTAGGATATATATCGCTGTAGACGTATATAACATCCCAACCGAGATGTACGGGACGACAGGAACGGGATTCTGCAAAACATTACCAGCGAGGGGCTAGATGGGTTAGGTTAGGTTGTGATACGTTATAGACGTATATAATGTTCCCACCGAGAAGTAGGGTACGATATGCCAGGAATGTTGTAAAATATTGCATCCGAGATGATAGCCTGCCTTAGGTTAGGATATATAACGCTATAGACGTATATAATGTCCCAGCCGAGACGTACGGGACGACACGAACGGGATTCTGCAAAATATTACCAGCGAGGGGCTAGATGGGTTAGGTTAGGTTTTGTTACGTTATAGACGTGTATAATGTTCCCACCGCGAAGTAGGGGCCGATACTCCAAGAATGTTGTAAAATACTACATCCGAGATGTTAGCCTGCCTTACGTTAATATATATATCGCTGTAGACGTATATAGGGTCCCATCCGAGACGTACGGGACGACACGAACGGGATTCTGTAAAACATTACCAGCGAGGGGTAGATGTGTTAGGTTAGGTTATGTTACGTTATAGACCTATATAATGTTCCCACCAAGAAGCATGGGCCGATACGCCAGGAATGTTGTAAAATACTGCATCCGAGATGTTAGCCTGCCTTAGGTTAGGATATATAACGCTATAGACGTATATAATATCCCAACCGAGATGTACGGGACGACACGAACGGGATTCTGTAAAACATTACCAGCGAGGGGCTAGATGGGTTAGGTTAGGTTATGTTACGTTATAGACGTATATAATGTTCCCACCGAGAAGTAGAGGCCGATCCTACAGAAATGTTGTAAAATAATATATCCGAGAAATTAGGCTGCCTTAGGTTAGGATATATATCGCTGAAGACGTTTATAATGTCTCATCCGAGACGTACGGGACGACAGGGACGGGATTCTGTAAAATATTACCAGCGAGGGGCTAGATGGGTTAGGATAGGTTGTGATACGTTATCGACGTATATAATGTTCCCACCGAGAAGTAGGGGCCGATATGCCAGGAATGTTGTAAAATACTGCATCCGAGATGATAGCCTGGCTTAGGTTAGGATATATAACGCTGTAGACGTATATAATGTCCCAACCGAGACGTACGGGACGACACGAACGGGATTCTGTAAAACATTACGAGCGATGGGCTAGATGTGTTAGGTTAGGTTATGTTACGTTATAGACCTATATAATGTTCCCACCGAGAAGTAGAGGCCGATCCTACAGAAATGTTGTAAAATAATATATCCGAGAAATTAGCCTGCCTTAGGTTAGGATATATATCGCTGAAGACGTTTATAATGTCTCATCCGAGACGTACGGGACGACAGGGACGGGATTCTGTAAAATATTACCAGCGAGGGGCTAGATGGGTTAGGATAGGTTGTGATACGTTATCGACGTATATAATGTTCCCACCGAGAAGTAGGGGCCGATATGCCAGGAATGTTGTAAAATACTGCATCCGAGATGATAGCCTGGCTTAGGTTAGGATATATAACGCTGTAGACGTATATAATGTCCCAACCGAGACGTACGGGACGACACGAACGGGATTCTGTAAAACATTACGAGCGATGGGCTAGATGTGTTAGGTTAGGTTATATTACGTTATAGACCTATATAATGTTCCCACCGAGAAGTTGAGGCCGATGCGCCAGGAATGTTGTAAAATATTGCATCCGAGATGATAGCCTGCCTTAGGTTAGGATATATAACGCTATAGACGTATATAATATCCCAACCGAGTCGTACGGGTCGACAAGAACGGGATTCTGCAAAATATTACCAGCGAGGGGCTAGATGGGTTAGGATAGGTTTTGTTACGTTATAGACGTGTATAATGTTCCCACCGCGAAGTAGGGGCCGATACTCCAAGAATGTTTTAAAATACTACATCCGAGATGTTAGCCTGCCTTACGTTAATATATATATCGCTGTAGACGTATATAGGGTCCCATCCGAGACGTACGGGACGACACGAACGGGATTCTGTAAAACATTACCAGCGAGGGGTAAATGTGTTAGGTCAGGTTATGTTACGTTATAGACCTATATAGTGTTCCCACCGAGAAGCATGGGCCGATACGCCAGGAATGTTGTAAAATACTGCAACCGAGATGTTAGCCTGCCTTAGGTTAGGATATATAACGCTGTAGACGTTTATAATGTCCCAACCGAGACGTACGGGACGACACGAACGGCATTCTGTAAAACATTACCAGCGAGGGGCTAGATGGGTTAGGTTAGGTTGTGATACGTTATAAACGTATATAATGGTCCCACCGAGAAGTAGGGGCCGATATGCCAGGAATGTTGTAAAATACTGCATCCGAGATGATAGCTTGCCTTATGTTAGGATATATAACGCTATAGACGTATATAATATTCCAACCGAGATGTACGGGACGTCACGAACGGGATTCTGTAAAACAGTGCCAACGAGGGGCTAGATGGGATAGGTTAGGTTATGTTACGTTATAGACGTATATAATGTTCCCACCGAGAAGTATGGGCCGATACGCCAGGAATGTTGTAAAATACTGCATCCGAGATGTTAGCCTGCCTTAGGTTAGGTATATAACGCTAGAGTCGTATATAATATCCCAACCGAGATGTACCGGACGACAGGAACGGGATTCTGTAAAATATTACCAGCGAGGGGCTAGATGGGTTAGGTTAGGTTATGTTAAGTTATGGACATGTATAATGTTCCCACGGTGAAGTAGGGGCCGATACGCCAGGAATGTTGTAAAATACTATATCCGAGAAGTTAGCCTGCCTTAGGTTAGGATATATATCGCTGTAGACGTATATAATATCCCAACCGAGATGTACGGGACGACACGAACGGGATTCTGTAAAACATTACCAGCGAGGGGCTGGATGGGTTAGGTTAGGTTATGTTACGTTATAGACGTATATAATGTTCCCACCCGGAAATAGGGGCCGATATTCCAAGAATGTTGTAAAATACTACATCCGAGATGTTAGCCTGCCTTACGTTAGGATATATAACGCTGTAGACGTATATAATGTCCCATCCGAGACGTACGGGACGACACGAACGGGATTCTGTAAAACATTACCAGCGAGGGGTAGATGTGTTAGGTTAGGTTATGTTACGTTACAGACGTATATAATGTTCCCACCGAGAAGTAGGGGCCGATACTCCAAGAATGTTGTAAAATACTACATCCGAGATGTTAGCCTGCCTTACGTTAGGATATATATCGCTGTAGACGTATATAACATCCCAACCGAGATGTACGGGACGACAGGAACGGGATTCTGCAAAACATTACCAGCGAGGGGCTAGATGGGTTAGGTTAGGTTGTGATACGTTATAGACGTATATAATGTTCCCACCGAGAAGTAGGGTACGATATGCCAGGAATGTTGTAAAATATTGCATCCGAGATGATAGCCTGCCTTAGGTTAGGATATATAACGCTATAGACGTATATAATGTCCCAGCCGAGACGTACGGGACGACACGAACGGGATTCTGCAAAATATTACCAGCGAGGGGCTAGATGGGTTAGGTTAGGTTTTGTTACGTTATAGACGTGTATAATGTTCCCACCGCGAAGTAGGGGCCGATACTCCAAGAATGTTGTAAAATACTACATCCGAGATGTTAGCCTGCCTTACGTTAATATATATATCGCTGTAGACGTATATAGGGTCCCATCCGAGACGTACGGGACGACACGAACGGGATTCTGTAAAACATTACCAGCGAGGGGTAGATGTGTTAGGTTAGGTTATGTTACGTTATAGACCTATATAATGTTCTCACCAAGAAGCATGGGCCGATACGCCAGGAATGTTGTAAAATACTGCATCCGAGATGTTAGCCTGCCTTAGGTTAGGATATATAACGCTATAGACGTATATAATATCCCAACCGAGATGTACGGGACGACACGAACGGGATTCTGTAAAACATTACCAGCGAGGGGCTAGATGGGTTAGGTTAGGTTATGTTACGTTATAGACGTATATAATGTTCCCACCGAGAAGTAGAGGCCGATCCTACAGAAATGTTGTAAAATAATATATCCGAGAAATTAGCCTGCCTTAGGTTAGGATATATATCGCTGAAGACGTTTATAATGTCTCATCCGAGACGTACGGGACGACAGGGACGGGATTCTGTAAAATATTACCAGCGAGGGGCTAGATGGGTTAGGATAGGTTGTGATACGTTATCGACGTATATAATGTTCCCACCGAGAAGTAGGGGCCGATATGCCAGGAATGTTGTAAAATACTGCATCCGAGATGATAGCCTGGCTTAGGTTAGGATATATAACGCTGTAGACGTATATAATGTCCCAACCGAGACGTACGGGACGACACGAACGGGATTCTGTAAAACATTACGAGCGATGGGCTAGATGTGTTAGGTTAGGTTATGTTACGTTATAGACCTATATAATGTTCCCACCGAGAAGTAGAGGCCGATCCTACAGAAATGTTGTAAAATAATATATCCGAGAAATTAGCCTGCCTTAGGTTAGGACATATATCGCTGAAGACGTTTATAATGTCTCATCCGAGACGTACGGGACGACAGGGACGGGATTCTGTAAAATATTACCAGCGAGGGGCTAGATGGGTTAGGATAGGTTGTGATACGTTATCGACGTATATAATGTTCCCACCGAGAAGTAGGGGCCGATATGCCAGGAATGTTGTAAAATACTGCATCCGAGATGATAGCCTGGCTTAGGTTAGGATATATAACGCTGTAGACGTATATAATGTCCCAACCGAGACGTACGGGACGACACGAACGGGATTCTGTAAAACATTACGAGCGATGGGCTAGATGTGTTAGGTTAGGTTATATTACGTTATAGACCTATATAATGTTCCCACCGAGAAGTTGAGGCCGATGCGCCAGGAATGTTGTAAAATATTGCATCCGAGATGATAGCCTGCCTTAGGTTAGGATATATAACGCTATAGACGTATATAATATCCCAACCGAGTCGTACGGGTCGACAAGAACGGGATTCTGCAAAATATTACCAGCGAGGGGCTAGATGGGTTAGGATAGGTTTTGTTACGTTATAGACGTGTATAATGTTCCCACCGCGAAGTAGGGGCCGATACTCCAAGAATGTTGTAAAATACTACATCCGAGATGTTAGCCTGCCTTACGTTAATATATATATCGCTGTAGACGTATATAGGGTCCCATCCGAGACGTACGGGACGACACGAACGGGATTCTGTAAAACATTACCAGCGAGGGGTAAATGTGTTAGGTCAGGTTATGTTACGTTATAGACCTATATAGTGTTCCCACCGAGAAGCATGGGCCGATACGCCAGGAATGTTGTAAAATACTGCAACCGAGATGTTAGCCTGCCTTAGGTTAGGATATATAACGCTGTAGACGTTTATAATGTCCCAACCGAGACGTACGGGACGACACGAACGGCATTCTGTAAAACATTACCAGCGAGGGGCTAGATGGGTTAGGTTAGGTTGTGATACGTTATAAACGTATATAATGGTCCCACCGAGAAGTAGGGGCCGATATGCCAGGAATGTTGTAAAATACTGCATCCGAGATGATAGCTTGCCTTATGTTAGGATATATAACGCTATAGACGTATATAATATTCCAACCGAGATGTACGGGACGTCACGAACGGGATTCTGTAAAACAGTGCCAACGAGGGGCTAGATGGGATAGGTTAGGTTATGTTACGTTATAGACGTATATAATGTTCCCACCGAGAAGTATGGGCCGATACGCCAGGAATGTTGTAAAATACTGCATCCGAGATGTTAGCCTGCCTTAGGTTAGGTATATAACGCTAGAGTCGTATATAATATCCCAACCGAGATGTACCGGACGACAGGAACGGGATTCTGTAAAATATTACCAGCGAGGGGCTAGATGGGTTAGGTTAGGTTATGTTAAGTTATGGACATGTATAATGTTCCCACGGTGAAGTAGGGGCCGATACGCCAGGAATGTTGTAAAATACTATATCCGAGAAGTTAGCCTGCCTTAGGTTAGGATATATATCGCTGTAGACGTATATAATATCCCAACCGAGATGTACGGGACGACACGAACGGAATTCTGTAAAACATTGCCAACGAGGGGCTAGATGGGATAGGTTAGGTTATGTTACGTTACAGACGTATATAATGTTCCCACCGAGAAGTAGGGGCCGATACTCCAAGAATGTTGTAAAATACTACATCCGAGATGTTAGCCTGCCGTATGTTAGGATATATATCGCTGTAGACGTATATAACATCCCAACCGAGATGTACGGGACGACAGGAACGGGATCCTGCAAAACATTACCAGCGAGGGGCTAGATAGGTTAGGTTAGGTTATGTTACGTTATAGACGTGTATAATGTTCCCGCCGAGAAGTAGAGCCGATACGCCAGTAAAGTTGTAAAATACTGCATCCGAGATGTTAGCCTGCCTTAGGTTAGGATATATAACGCTATAGACGTATATAATATCCCAACCGAGATGTACGGGACGACACGAACGGGATTCTGTAAAACATTACCAGCGAGGGGCTGGATGGGTTAGGTTAGGTTATGTTACGTTATAGACGTATATAATGTTCCCACCCGGAAATAGGGGCCGATATTCCAAGAATGTTGTAAAATACTACATCCGAGATGTTAGCCTGCCTTACGTTAGGATATATAACGCTGTAGACGTATATAATGTCCCATCCGAGACGTACGGGACGACACGAACGGGATTCTGTAAAACATTACCAGCGAGGGGTAGATGTGTTAGGTTAGGTTATGTTACGTTACAGACGTATATAATGTTCCCACCGAGAAGTAGGGGCCGATACTCCAAGAATGTTGTAAAATACTACATCCGAGATGTTAGCCTGCCTTACGTTAGGATATATATCGCTGTAGACGTATATAACATCCCAACCGAGATGTACGGGACGACAGGAACGGGATTCTGCAAAACATTACCAGCGAGGGGCTAGATGGGTTAGGTTAGGTTGTGATACGTTATAGACGTATATAATGTTCCCACCGAGAAGTAGGGTACGATATGCCAGGAATGTTGTAAAATATTGCATCCGAGATGATAGCCTGCCTTAGGTTAGGATATATAACGCTATAGACGTATATAATGTCCCAGCCGAGACGTACGGGACGACACGAACGGGATTCTGTAAAACATTACGAGCGATGGGCTAGATGTGTTAGGTTAGGTTATATTACGTTATAGACCTATATAATGTTCCCACCGAGAAGTTGAGGCCGATGCGCCAGGAATGTTGTAAAATATTGCATCCGAGATGATAGCCTGCCTTAGGTTAGGATATATAACGCTATAGACGTATATAATATCCCAACCGAGTCGTACGGGTCGACAAGAACGGGATTCTGCAAAAAATTACCAGCGAGGGGCTAGATGGGTTAGGTTAGGTTTTGTTACGTTATAGACGTGTATAATGTTCCCACCGCGAAGTAGGGGCCGATACTCCAAGAATGTTGTAAAATACTACATCCGAGATGTTAGCCTGCCTTACGTTAATATATATATCGCTGTAGACGTATATAGGGTCCCATCCGAGACGTACGGGACGACACGAACGGGATTCTGTAAAACATTACCAGCGAGGGGTAGATGTGTTAGGTTAGGTTATGTTACGTTATAGACCTATATAATGTTCCCACCAAGAAGCATGGGCCGATACGCCAGGAATGTTGTAAAATACTGCAACCGAGATGTTAGCCTGCCATAGGTTAGGATATATAACGCTGTAGACGTTTATAATGTCCCAACCGAGACGTACGGGACGACACGAACGGGATTCTGTAAAACATTACCAGCGAGGGGCTAGATGGGTTAGGTTAGGTTGTGATACGTTATAGACGTATATAATGTTCCCACCGAGAAGTAGGGGCCGATATGCCAGGAATGTTGTAAAATACTGCATCCGAGATGATAGCCTGGCTTAGGTTAGGATATATAACGCTGTAGACGTATATAATGTCCCAACCGAGACGTACGGGACGACACGAACGGGATTCTGTAAAACATTACGAGCGATGGGCTAGATGTGTTAGGTTAGGTTATATTACGTTATAGACCTATATAATGTTCCCACCGAGAAGTTGAGGCCGATGCGCCAGGAATGTTGTAAAATATTGCATCCGAGATGATAGCCTGCCTTAGGTTAGGATATATAACGCTATAGACGTATATAATATCCCAACCGAGTCGTACGGGTCGACAAGAACGGGATTCTGCAAAATGTTACCTGCGAGGGGCTAGATGGGTTAGGTTAGGTTTTGTTACGTTATAGACGTGTATATTGTTCCCACCGCGAAGTAGGGGCCGATACTCCAAGAATGTTGTAAAATACTACATCCGAGATGTTAGCCTGCCTTACGTTAATATATATATCGCTGTAGACGTATATAGGGTCCCATCCGAGACGTACGGGACGACACGAACGGGATTCTGTAAAACATTACCAGCGAGGGGCTAGATGGGTTAGGTTAGGTTATGTTACGTTATAGACGTATATAATGTTCCCACCGAGAAGTAGAGGCCGATCCTACAGAAATGTTGTAAAATAATATATCCGAGAAATTAGCCTGCCTTAGGTTAGGATATACATCGCCGTAGACGTTTATAATGTCTCATCCGAGACGTACGGGACGACAGGGACGGGATTCTGTAAAATATTACCAGCGAGGGGCTAGATGGGTTAGGATAGGTTGTGATACGTTATAAACGTATATAATGGTCCCACCGAGAAGTAGGGGCCGATATGCCAGGAATGTTGTAAAATACTGCAACCGAGATGTTATCCTGCCTTAGGTTAGGATACATAACGCTATAGACGTATATAATATCCCAACCGAGACGTACGGGACGACACGAACGGGATTCTGTAAAACATTACCAGCGAGGGGCTAGATGGGTTAGGTTGGATTATATTACGTTATAGACGTATATAATTTTCCCACCGAGAAGTAGAGGCCGATCCTACAGAAATGTTGTAAAATAATATATCCGAGAAATTAGCCTGCCTTAGGTTAGGACATATATCGCTGAAGACGTTTATAATGTCTCATCCGAGACGTACGGGACGACAGGGACGGGATTCTGTAAAATATTACCAGCGAGGGGCTAGATGGGTTAGGATAGGTTGTGATACGTTATCGACGTATATAATGTTCCCACCGAGAAGTAGGGGCCGATATGCCAGGAATGTTGTAAAATACTGCATCCGAGATGATAGCCTGGCTTAGGTTAGGATATATAACGCTGTAGACGTATATAATGTCCCAACCGAGACGTACGGGACGACACGAACGGGATTCTGTAAAACATTACGAGCGATGGGCTAGATGTGTTAGGTTAGGTTATATTACGTTATAGACCTATATAATGTTCCCACCGAGAAGTTGAGGCCGATGCGCCAGGAATGTTGTAAAATATTGCATCCGAGATGATAGCCTGCCTTAGGTTAGGATATATAACGCTATAGACGTATATAATATCCCAACCGAGTCGTACGGGTCGACAAGAACGGGATTCTGCAAAATATTACCAGCGAGGGGCTAGATGGGTTAGGATAGGTTTTGTTACGTTATAGACGTGTATAATGTTCCCACCGCGAAGTAGGGGCCGATACTCCAAGAATGTTGTAAAATACTACATCCGAGATGTTAGCCTGCCTTACGTTAATATATATATCGCTGTAGACGTATATAGGGTCCCATCCGAGACGTACGGGACGACACGAACGGGATTCTGTAAAACATTACCAGCGAGGGGTAAATGTGTTAGGTCAGGTTATGTTACGTTATAGACCTATATAGTGTTCCCACCGAGAAGCATGGGCCGATACGCCAGGAATGTTGTAAAATACTGCAACCGAGATGTTAGCCTGCCTTAGGTTAGGATATATAACGCTGTAGACGTTTATAATGTCCCAACCGAGACGTACGGGACGACACGAACGGCATTCTGTAAAACATTACCAGCGAGGGGCTAGATGGGTTAGGTTAGGTTGTGATACGTTATAAACGTATATAATGGTCCCACCGAGAAGTAGGGGCCGATATGCCAGGAATGTTGTAAAATACTGCATCCGAGATGATAGCTTGCCTTATGTTAGGATATATAACGCTATAGACGTATATAATATTCCAACCGAGATGTACGGGACGTCACGAACGGGATTCTGTAAAACAGTGCCAACGAGGGGCTAGATGGGATAGGTTAGGTTATGTTACGTTATAGACGTATATAATGTTCCCACCGAGAAGTATGGGCCGATACGCCAGGAATGTTGTAAAATACTGCATCCGAGATGTTAGCCTGCCTTAGGTTAGGTATATAACGCTAGAGTCGTATATAATATCCCAACCGAGATGTACCGGACGACAGGAACGGGATTCTGTAAAATATTACCAGCGAGGGGCTAGATGGGTTAGGTTAGGTTATGTTAAGTTATGGACATGTATAATGTTCCCACGGTGAAGTAGGGGCCGATACGCCAGGAATGTTGTAAAATACTATATCCGAGAAGTTAGCCTGCCTTAGGTTAGGATATATATCGCTGTAGACGTATATAATATCCCAACCGAGATGTACGGGACGACACGAACGGAATTCTGTAAAACATTGCCAACGAGGGGCTAGATGGGATAGGTTAGGTTATGTTACGTTACAGACGTATATAATGTTCCCACCGAGAAGTAGGGGCCGATACTCCAAGAATGTTGTAAAATACTACATCCGAGATGTTAGCCTGCCGTATGTTAGGATATATATCGCTGTAGACGTATATAACATCCCAACCGAGATGTACGGGACGACAGGAACGGGATCCTGCAAAACATTACCAGCGAGGGGCTAGATAGGTTAGGTTAGGTTATGTTACGTTATAGACGTGTATAATGTTCCCGCCGAGAAGTAGAGCCGATACGCCAGTAAAGTTGTAAAATACTGCATCCGAGATGTTAGCCTGCCTTAGGTTAGGATATATAACGCTATAGACGTATATAATATCCCAACCGAGATGTACGGGACGACACGAACGGGATTCTGTAAAACATTACCAGCGAGGGGCTGGATGGGTTAGGTTAGGTTATGTTACGTTATAGACGTATATAATGTTCCCACCCGGAAATAGGGGCCGATATTCCAAGAATGTTGTAAAATACTACATCCGAGATGTTAGCCTGCCTTACGTTAGGATATATAACGCTGTAGACGTATATAATGTCCCATCCGAGACGTACGGGACGACACGAACGGGATTCTGTAAAACATTACCAGCGAGGGGTAGATGTGTTAGGTTAGGTTATGTTACGTTACAGACGTATATAATGTTCCCACCGAGAAGTAGGGGCCGATACTCCAAGAATGTTGTAAAATACTACATCCGAGATGTTAGCCTGCCTTACGTTAGGATATATATCGCTGTAGACGTATATAACATCCCAACCGAGATGTACGGGACGACAGGAACGGGATTCTGCAAAACATTACCAGCGAGGGGCTAGATGGGTTAGGTTAGGTTGTGATACGTTATAGACGTATATAATGTTCCCACCGAGAAGTAGGGTACGATATGCCAGGAATGTTGTAAAATATTGCATCCGAGATGATAGCCTGCCTTAGGTTAGGATATATAACGCTATAGACGTATATAATGTCCCAGCCGAGACGTACGGGACGACACGAACGGGATTCTGTAAAACATTACGAGCGATGGGCTAGATGTGTTAGGTTAGGTTATATTACGTTATAGACCTATATAATGTTCCCACCGAGAAGTTGAGGCCGATGCGCCAGGAATGTTGTAAAATATTGCATCCGAGATGATAGCCTGCCTTAGGTTAGGATATATAACGCTATAGACGTATATAATATCCCAACCGAGTCGTACGGGACGACAAGAACGGGATTCTGCAAAATGTTACCTGCGAGGGGCTAGATGGGTTAGGTTAGGTTTTGTTACGTTATAGACGTGTATATTGTTCCCACCGCGAAGTAGGGGCCGATACTCCAAGAATGTTGTAAAATACTACATCCGAGATGTTAGCCTGCCTTACGTTAATATATATATCGCTGTAGACGTATATAGGGTCCCATCCGAGACGTACGGGACGACACGAACGGGATTCTGTAAAACATTACCAGCGAGGGGCTAGATGGGTTAGGTTAGGTTATGTTACGTTATAGACGTATATAATGTTCCCACCGAGAAGTAGAGGCCGATCCTACAGAAATGTTGTAAAATAATATATCCGAGAAATTAGCCTGCCTTAGGTTAGGATATACATCGCCGTAGACGTTTATAATGTCTCATCCGAGACGTACGGGACGACAGGGACGGGATTCTGTAAAATATTACCAGCGAGGGGCTAGATGGGTTAGGATAGGTTGTGATACGTTATAAACGTATATAATGGTCCCACCGAGAAGTAGGGGCCGATATGCCAGGAATGTTGTAAAATACTGCAACCGAGATGTTATCCTGCCTTAGGTTAGGATACATAACGCTATAGACGTATATAATATCCCAACCGAGACGTACGGGACGACACGAACGGGATTCTGTAAAACATTACCAGCGAGGGGCTAGATGGGTTAGGTTGGATTATATTACGTTATAGACGTATATAATTTTCCCACCGAGAAGTAGAGGCCGATCCTACAGAAATGTTGTAAAATACTATATCCGAGAAGTTAGCCTGCCTTAGGTTAGTCTATATATCGCTGTAGACGTTTATAATGTCTCATCCGAGACGTACGGGACGACAGGGACGGGATTCTGTAAAATATTACCAGCGAGGGGCTAGACGGGTTAGGTTAGGTTGTGATACGTTATAGACGTATATAATGTTCCCACCGAGAAGTAGGGGCCGATATGCCAGGAATGTTGTAAAATACTGCATCCGAGATGATAGCCTGCCTTAGGTTAGGATATATAACGCTGTAGACGTTTATAATGTCCCAACCGAGACGTACGGGACGACACGAACGGGATTCTGTAAAACATTACCAGCGAGGTGCTAGATGGGTTAGGTTAGGTTATGTTACGTTATAGACGTGTATAATGTTCCCGCCGAGAAGTAGAGCCGATACGCCAGGAATGTTGTAAAATACTGCATCCGAGATGTTAGCCAGCCTTAGGTTAGGATATATAACACTATAGACGTATATAATATCGCAACCGAGATGTACGGGACGACACGAATTGGATTCTGTGAAATATTACCAGCGAGGGGCTAGATGGGTTAGGTTAGGTTGTGATACGTTATAAACGTATATAATGGTCCCACCGAGAAGTAGGGGCGGATACGCCAGGAATGGCGTAAAATACAGCATCCGAGATGTTAGCCTGCCTTAGGGTAGGACATATAACGCTGTAGACGTATATAATGTCCCAACCGAGACGTACGGGACGACAGGAACGGGATTCTGTAAAACATTACCAGCGAGGGGCTAGATGGGTTAGGTTAGGTTGTGATACGTTATAAACGTATATAATGGTCCCACCGAGAAGTAGGGGCCGATACCCCAAGAATGTTGTAAAATACTACATCCGAGATGTTAGCCTGCCTTAGGTTAGGATATATATCGCTGTAGACGTATATAACATCCCAACCGAGATGTACGGGACGACAGGAACGGGAATCTGCAAAACATTACCAGCGAGGGGCTAGATAGGTTAGGTTAGGTTATGTTACGTTATAGACGTGTATAATGTTCCCGCCGAGAAGTAGAGCCGATACGCCAGGAATGTTGTAAAATACTGCATCCGAGATGTTAGCCTGCCTTAGGTTAGGATATATAACGCTATAGACGTATATAATATCCCAACCGAGATGTACGGGACGACACGAACGGGATTCTGTAAAACATTACCAGCGAGGGGCTGGATGGGTTAGGTTAGGTTATGTTACGTTATAGACGTATATAATGTTCCCACCCGGAAGTAGGGGCCGATACTCCAAGAATGTTGTAAAATACTACATCCGAGATGTTAGCCTGCCTTACGTTAGGATATATAACGCTGTAGATGTATATAATGTCCCAACCGAGACGTACGGGACGACACGAACGGGATTCTGTAAAACATTACCAGCGAGGGGCTAGATGGGTTAGGTTAGGTTATGTTACGTTATAGACGTGTATAATGTTCCCACCGAGAAGTAGAGCCGATACGCTAGGAACGTTGTAAAATGCTGCATCCGATATGTTAGCCTGCCTTAGGTTAGGATATATAACGCTATAGACGTATATAATATCCCAACCGACATGTACGGGACGAAACGAACGGGATTCTGTAAAACATTACGAGCGATGGGCTAGATGTGTTAGGTTAGGTTATATTACGTTATAGACCTATATAATGTTCCCACCGAGAAGTTGAGGCCGATGCGCGAGGAATGTTGTAAAATATTGCATCCGAGATGATAGCCTGCCTTAGGTTAGGATATATAACGCTATAGACGTATATAATATCCCAACCGAGTCGTACGGGTCGACAAGAACGGGATTCTGCAAAATATTACCAGCGAGGGGCTAGATGGGTCAGGTTAGGTTTTGTTACGTTATAGACGTGTATAATGTTCCCACCGCGAAGTAGGTGCCGATACTCCAAGAATGTTGTAAAATACTACATCCGAGATGTTAGCCTGCCTTACGTTAATACATATATCGCTGTAGACGTATATAGGGTCCCATCCGAGACGTACGGGATGACACGAACGGGATTCTGTAAAACATTACCAGCGAGGGGTAGATGTGTTAGGTTAGGTTATGTTACGTTATAGACCTATATAATGTTCCCACCGAGAAGCATGGGCCGATACGGCAGGAATGTTGTAAAATACTGCAACCGAGGTGTTAGCCTGCCTTAGGGTAGGATATATAACGCTGTAGACGTTTATAATGTCCCAACCGAGACGTACGGGACGACACGAACGGGATTCTGTAAAACATTACCAGCGAGGGGCTAGATGGGTTAGGTTAGGTTGTGATACGTTATAAACGTATATAATTTTCCCACCGAGAAGTAGAGGCCGATCATACAGAAATGTTGTAAAATACTATATCCGAGAAGTTAGCCTGCCTTAGGTTACGATATATATCGCTGTAGACGTTTATAATGTCTCATCCGAGACGTACGGGACGACAGGGACGGGATTCTGTAAAATATTACCAGCGAGGGGCTAGATGGGTTAGGTTAGGTTGTGATACGTTATAGACGTATATAATGTTCCCACCGAGAAGTAGGGGCCGATATGCCAGGAATGTTGTAAAATACTGCATCCGAGATGATAGGCTGGCCTAGGTTAGGATATATAACGCTGTAGACGTATATAATGTCCCAACCGAGACGTACGGGACGACACGAACGGGATTCTGTAAAACATTACGAGCGATGGGCTAGATGTGTTAGGTTAGGTTATATTACGTTATAGACCTATATAATGTTCCCACCGAGAAGTTGAGGCCGATGCGCCAGGAATGTTGTAAAATATTGCATCCGAGATGATAGCCTGCCTTAGGTTAGGATATATAACGCTGTAGACGTTTATAATGTCCCAACCGAGACGTACGGGACGACACGAACGGGATTCTGTAAAACATTACCAGCGAGGGGCTAGATGGGTTAGGTTAGGTTGTGATACGTTATAAACGTATATAATGGTCCCACCGAGAAGTAGGGGCCGATATGCCAGGAATGTTGTAAAATACTGCATCCGAGATGATAGCTTGCCTTAGGTTAGGATATATAACGCTATAGACGTATGTAATATTCCAACCGAGATGTACGGGACGTCACGAACGGGATTCTGTAAAACATTGCCAACGAGGGGCTAGATGGCATAGGTTAGGTTATGTTACGTTATAGACGTATATAATGTTCCCACCGAGAAGTATGGGCCGATACGCCAGGAATGTTGTAAAATACTGCATCCGAGATGTTAGCCTGCCTTAGGTTAGGTATATAACGCTAGAGTCGTATATAATATCCCAACCGAGATGTACGGGACGACACGAACGGGATTCTGTAAAACATTACCAGCGAGGGGCTAGATGGGTTAGGTTAGGTTATGTTACGTTATAGACGTATATAATGTTCCCACCGAGAAGTAGAGGCCGATCCTACAGAAATGTTGTAAAATAATATATCCGAGAAATTAGCCTGCCTTAGGTTAGGATATACATCGCCGTAGACGTTTATAATGTCTCATCCGAGACGTACGGGACGACAGGGACGGGATTCTGTAAAACATTACCAGCGAGGGGCTAGATGGGTTAGGTTAGGTTGTGATACGTTATAAACGTATATAATGGTCCCACCGAGAAGTAGGGGCCCATATGCCAGGAATGTTGTAAAATACTATATCCGAGAAGTTAGCCTGCCTTAGGTTAGGATATATATCGCTGTAGACGTATATAATATCCCAACCGAGATGTACGGGACGACACGAACGGGATTCTGTAAAACATTGCAAACGAGGGGCTAGATGGGATAGGTTAGGTTATGTTACGTTACAGACGTATCTAATGTTCCCACCGAGAAGTAGGGGCCGATACTCCAAGAATGTTGTAACATACTACATCCGAGATGTTAGCCTGCCTTACGTTAGGATATATATCGCTGTAGACGTATATAACATCCCAACCGAGATGTACGGGACGACAGGAACGGGATTCTGCAAAACATTACCAGCGAGGGGCTAGATGGGTTAGGTTAGGTTATGTTACGTTATAGACCTATATAATGTTCCCACAGAGAAGTTGATGCCGATGCGCCAGGAATGTTGTAAAATATTGCATCCGAGATGATAGCCTGCCTTAGGTTAGGATATATAACGCTATAGACGTATATAATATCCCAACCGAGCCGTACGGGTCGACAAGAACGGGATTCTGCGAAATATTACCAGCGAGGGGCTAGATGGGTTAGGTTAGGTTTTGTTACGTTATAGACGTGTATAATGTTCCCACCGCGAAGTAGGGGCCGACACTCCAAGAATGTTGTAAAATACTACATCCGAGATGTTAGCCTGCCTTACGTTAATATATATATCGCTGTAGACGTATATAGGGTCCCATCCGAGACGTACGGGACGACACGAACGGGATTCTGTAAAACATTACCAGCGAGGGGTAGATGTGTTAGGTTAGGTTATGTTACGTTATAGACCTATATAATGTTCCCACCGAGAAGCATGGGCCGATACGCCAGGAATGTTGTAAAATACTACAACCGAGATGTTAGCCTGCCTTAGGTTAGGATATATAACGCTGTAGACGTTTATAATGTCCCAACCGAGACGTACGGGACGACACGAAAGGGATTCTGTAAAACATTACCAGCGAGGGGCTAGATGGGTTAGGTTAGGTTGTGATACGTTATAAACGTATATAATGGTCCCACCGAGAAGTAGGGGCCGATATGCCAGGAATGTTGTAAAATACTATATCCGAGAAGTTAGCCTGCCTTAGGTTAGGATATATATCGCTGTAGACGTATATAATATCCCAACCGAGATGTACGGGACGACACGAACGGGATTCTGTAAAACATTGCAAACGAGGGGCTAGATGGGATAGGTTAGGTTATGTTACGTTACAGACGTATATAATGTTCCCACCGAGAAGTAGAGCCGATACGCCAGGAATGTTGTAAAATATTGCATCCGAGATGATAGCCTGCCTTAGGTTAGGATATATAACGCTATAGACGTATATAATATCCCAACCGAGTCGTACGGGTCGACAAGAACGGGATTCTGCAAAATATTACCAGCGAGGGGCTAGATGGGTTAGGATAGGTTTTGTTACGTTATAGACGTGTATAATGTTCCCACCGCGAAGTAGGGGCCGATACTCCAAGAACGTTGTAAAATACTACATCCGAGATGTTAGCCTGCCTTACGTTAATATATATATCGCTGTAGACGTATATAGGGACCCATCCGAGACGTACGGGACGACACGAACGGGATTCTGTAAAACATTACCAGCGAGGGGTAGATGTGTTAGGTTAGGTTATGTTACGTTATAGACGTGTATAATGTTCCCGCCGAGAAGTAGATCCGATACGCCAGGAATGTTGTAAAATACTGCATCGGAGATGTTAGCCTGCCTTAGGTTAGGATATATAACGCTATAGACGTATATAATATCCCAACCGAGATGTACGGGACGACACGAACGGGATTCTGTAAAACATTACCAGCGAGGGGCTGGATGGGTTAGGTTAGGTTATGTTACGTTATAGACGTATATAATGTTCCCACCCGGAAATAGGGGCCGATACTCCAAGAATGTTGTAAAATACTACATCAGAGATGCTAGCCTGCCTTACGTTAGGATATATAACGCTGTAGACATATATAATGTCCCATCCGAGACGTACGGGACGACACGAACGGGTTTCTGTAAAACATTACCAGCGAGGGGTAGATGTGTTAGGTTAGGTTATGTTACGTTACAGACGTATATAATGTTCCCACCGAGAAGTAGGGGCCGATACTCCAAGAATGTTGTAAAATACTACATCCGAGATGTTAGCCTGCCTTACGTTAGGATATATATCGCTGTAGACGTATATAACATCCCAACCGAGATGTACGGGACGACAGGAACGGGATTCTGCAAAACATTACCAGCGAGGGGCTAGATGGGTTAGGTTAGGTTATGTTACGTTATAGACGTGTATAATGTTCCCACCGAGAAGTAGAGCCGATACGCTAGGAATGTTGTAAAATGCTGCATCCGAGATGTTAGCCTGCCTTAGGTTAGGATATATAACGCTATAGACGTATATAATATCCCAACCGAGATGTACGGGACGACACGAACTGGATTCTGTAAAACATTACCAGCGAGGGGCTGGATGGGTTAGGTTAGGTTATGTTACGTTATAGACGTATATAATGTTCCCAACGAGAAGTAGAGGCCGATCCTACAGAAATGTTGTAAAATAATATATCCGAGAAATTAGCATGCCTTAGGTTAGGATATATATCGCCGTAGACGTTTATAATGTCTCATCCGAGACGTACGGACGACAGGGACGGGATTCTGTAAAATATTACCAGCGAGGGGCTAGATGGGTTAGGATAGGTTGTGATACGTTATAAACGTATATAATGGTCCCACCGAGAAGTAGGGGCCGATATGCCAGGAATGTTGTAAAATACTGCAACCGAGATGTTATCCTGCCTTAGGTTAGTATACATAACGCTATAGACGTATATAATATCCCAACCGAGACGTACGGGACGACACGAACGGGATTCTGTAAAACATTACCAGCGAGGGGCTAGATGGGTTAGGTTGGATTATATTACGTTATAGACGTATATAATGTTCCCAACGAGAAGTAGAGGCCGATCCTACAGAAATGTTGTAAAATAATATATCCGAGAAATTAGCATGCCTTAGGTTAGGATATATATCGCCGTAGACGTTTATAATGTCTCATCCGAGACGTACGGACGACAGGGACGGGATTCTGTAAAATATTACCAGCGAGGGGCTAGATGGGTTAGGATAGGTTGTGATACGTTATAAACGTATATAATGGTCCCACCGAGAAGTAGGGGCCGATATGCCAGGAATGTTGTAAAATACTGCAACCGAGATGTTATCCTGCCTTAGGTTAGGATACATAACGCTATAGACGTATATAATATCCCAACCGAGACGTACGGGACGACACGAACGGGATTCTGTAAAACATTACCAGCGAGGGGCTAGATGGGTTAGGTTGGATTATATTACGTTATAGACGTATATAATGTTCCCAACGAGAAGTAGAGGCCGATCCTACAGAAATGTTGTAAAATAATATATCCGAGAAATTAGCATGCCTTAGGTTAGGATATATATCGCCGTAGACGTTTATAATGTCTCATCCGAGACGTACGGACGACAGGGACGGGATTCTGTAAAATATTACCAGCGAGGGGCTAGATGGGTTAGGATAGGTTGTGATACGTTATAAACGTATATAATGGTCCCACCGAGAAGTAGGGGCCGATATGCCAGGAATGTTGTAAAATACTGCAACCGAGATGTTATCCTGCCTTAGGTTAGGATACATAACGCTATAGACGTATATAATATCCCAACCGAGACGTACGGGACGACACGAACGGGATTCTGTAAAACATTACCAGCGAGGGGCTAGATGGGTTAGGTTGGATTATATTACGTTATAGACGTATATAATGTTCCCAACGAGAAGTAGAGGCCGATCCTACAGAAATGTTGTAAAATAATATATCCGAGAAATTAGCATGCCTTAGGTTAGGATATATATCGCCGTAGACGTTTATAATGTCTCATCCGAGACGTACGGACGACAGGGACGGGATTCTGTAAAATATTACCAGCGAGGGGCTAGATGGGTTAGGATAGGTTGTGATACGTTATAAACGTATATAATGGTCCCACCGAGAAGTAGGGGCCGATATGCCAGGAATGTTGTAAAATACTGCAACCGAGATGTTATCCTGCCTTAGGTTAGGATACATAACGCTATAGACGTATATAATATCCCAACCGAGACGTACGGGACGACACGAACGGGATTCTGTAAAACATTACCAGCGAGGGGCTAGATGGGTTAGGTTGGATTATATTACGTTATAGACGTATATAATTTTCCCACCGAGAAGTAGAGGCCGATCCTACAGAAATGTTGTAAAATACTATATCCGAGAAGTTAGCCTGCCTTAGGTTAGGATATATATCGCTGTAGACGTTCATAATGTCTCATCCGAGACGTACGGGACGACATGGACGGGATTCTGTAAAATATTACCAGCGAGGGGCTAGATGGGTTAGGTTAGGTTGTGAGACGTTATAGACGTATATAATGTTCCCACCGAGAAGTAGCGGCCGATATGCCAGGAATGTTGTAAAATACTGCATCCGAGATGATAGCCTGGCTTAGGTTAGGATATATAACGCTGTAGACGTATATAATGTCCCAGCCGAGACGTACGGGACGACACGAACGGGATTCTGTAAAACATTACGAGCGATGGGCTAGATGTGTTAGGTTAGGTTATATTACGTTATAGACCTATATAATGTTCCCACCGAGAAGTTGAGGCCGATGCGCCAGGAATGTTGTAAAATATTGCATCCGAGATGATAGCCTGCCTTAGGTTAGGATATATAACGCTATAGACGTATATAATATCCCAACCGAGTCGTACGGGTCGACAAGAACGGGATTCTGCAAAATATTACCAGCGAGGGGCTAGATGGGTTAGGTTAGGTTTTGTTACATTATAGCCGTGTATAATGTTCCCACCGCGAAGTAGGGGCCGATACTCCAAGAATGTTGTAAAATGCTACATCCGAGATGTTAGCCTGCCTTACGTTAATATATATATCGCTGTAGACGTATATAGGGTCCCATCCGAGACGTACGGGACGACACGAACGGGACGACACGAACGGGATTCTGTAAAACATTACCAGCGAGGGGTAGATGTGTTAGGATAGGTTATGTTACGTTAAAGACCTATATAATGTTCCCACCGAGAAGCATGTGCCGATACGCCAGGAATGTTGTAAAATACTGCAACCGAGATGTTACCCTGCCTTAGGTTAGGATATATAACGCTGTAGACGTTTATAATGTCCCAACCGAGACGTACGGGACGACACGAACGGGATTCTGTAAAACATTACCAGCGAGGGGCTAGATGGGTTAGGTTAGGTTGTGATACGTTAAAAACGTATATAATGGTCCCACCGAGAAGTAGGGGCCGATATGCCAGGAATGTTGTAAAATACTATATCCGAGAAGTTAGCCTGCCTTAGGTTAGGATATATATCGCTGTAGACGTTTATAATGTCTCATCCGAGACGTACGGGACGACAGGGACGGGATTCTGTAAAATATTACCAGCGAGGGGCTAGATGGGTTAGGTTAGGTTGTGATACGTTATAGACGTATATAATGTTCCCACCGAGAAGTAGGGGCCGATATGCCAGGAATGTTGTAAAATACTGCATCCGAGATGATAGCTTGCCTTAGGTTAGGATATATAACGCTATAGACGTATATAATATTCCAACCTAGATGTACGGGACGTCACGAACGGGATTCTGTAAATCATTGCCAACGAGGGGCTAGATGGCATAGGTTAGGTTATGTTACGTTATAGATGTATATAATGTTCCCACCGAGAAGTATGGGCCGATACGCCAGGAATGTTTTAAAATACTGCATCCGAGATGTTAGCCTGCCTTAGGTTAGGTATATAACGCTAGAGTCGTATATAATATCCCAACCGAGATGTACCGGACGACAGGAACGGGATTCTGTAAAATATTACCAGCGAGGGGCTAGATGGGATAGGTTAGGTTATGTTACGTTATAGACGTGTATAATGTTCCCACCGAGAAGTAGAGCCGATACGCTAGGAATGTTGTAAAATGCTGCTTCCGAGATGTTAGCCTGCCTTAGGTTAGGATATATAACGCTATAGACGTATATAATATCCCAACCGAGATGTACGGGACGACACGAACGGGATTCTGTAAAACATTACCAGCGAGGGGCTAGATGGGTTAGGTTAGGTTATGTTACGTTATAGACGTATATAATGTTCCCACCGAGAAGTAGAGGCCGATCCTACAGAAATGTTGTAAAATAATATATCCGAGAAATTAGCCTGCCTTAGGTTAGGATATATATCGCCGTAGACGTTTATAATGTCTCATCCGAGACGCACGGGACGACAGGGACGGGATTCTGTAAAATATTACCAGCGAGGGGCTAGATGGGTTAGGATAGGTTGTGATACGTTATAAACGTATATAATGGTCCCACCGAGAAGTAGGGGCCGATATGCCAGGAATGTTGTAAAATACTGCAACCGAGATGTTATCCTGCCTTAGGTTAGGATACATAACGCTATAGACGTATATAATATCCCGACCGAGACGTACGGGACGACACGAACGGGATTCTGTAAAACATTACCAGCGAGGGGCTAGATGGGTTAGGTTAGGTTTTGTTACGTTATAGACGTGTATAATGTTCCCACCGCGAAGTAGGGGCCGATACTCCAAGAATGTTGTAAAATACTACATCCGAGATGTTAGCCTGCCTTACGTTAATATATATATCGCTGTAGACGTATATTGGGTCCCATCCGAGACGTACGGGACGACACGAACGGCATTCTGTAAAACATTACCAGCGAGGGGCTAGATGGGTTAGGTTAGGTTATGTTACGTTATAGACGTGTATAATGTTCCCGCCGAGAAGTAGATCCGATACGCCAGGAATGTTGTAAAATACTGCATCGGAGATGTTAGCCTGCCTTAGGTTAGGATATATAACGCTATAGACGTATATAATATCCCAACCGAGATGTACGGGACGACACGAACGGGATTCTGTAAAACATTACCAGCGAGGGGCTGGATGGGTTAGGTTAGGTTATGTTACGTTATAGACGTATATAATGTTCCCACCCGGAAATAGGGGCCGATACTCCAAGAATGTTGTAAAATACTACATCCGAGATGTTAGCCTGCCTTACGTTAGGATATATATCGCTGTAGACGTATATAACATCCCAACCGAGATGTACGGGACGACAGGAACGGGATTCTGCAAAATATTACCAGCGAGGGGCTAGATGGGTTAGGATAGGTTGTGATACGTTATAAACGTATATAATGGTCCCACCGAGAAGTAGGGGCCGATATGCCAGGAATGTTGTAAAATACTGCAACCGAGATGTTATCCTGCCTTAGGTTAGGATACATAACGCTATAGACGTATATAATATCCCAACCGAGACGTACGGGACGACACGAACGGGATTCTGTAAAACATTACCAGCGAGGGGCTAGATGGGTTAGGTTGGATTATATTACGTTATAGACGTATATAATTTTCCCACCGAGAAGTAGAGGCCGATCCTACAGAAATGTTGTAAAATACTATATCCGAGAAGTTAGCCTGCCTTAGGTTAGGATATATATCGCTGTAGACGTTTATAATGTCTCATCCGAGACGTACGGGACGACATGGACGGGATTCTGTAAAATATTACCAGCGAGGGGCTAGATGGGTTAGGTTAGGTTGTGAGACGTTATAGACGTATATAATGTTCCCACCGAGAAGTAGGGGCCGATATGCCAGGAATGTTGTAAAATACTGCATCCGAGATGATAGCCTGGCTTAGGTTAGGATATATAACGCTGTAGACGTATATAATGTCCCAGCCGAGACGTACGGGACGACACGAACGGGATTCTGTAAAACATTACGAGCGATGGGCTAGATGTGTTAGGTTAGGTTATATTACGTTATAGACCTATATAATGTTCCCACCGTGAAGTTGAGGACGATGCGCCAGGAATGTTGTAAAATATTGCATCCGAGATGATAGCCTGCCTTAGGTTAGGATATATAACGCTATAGACGTATATAATATCCCAACCGAGTCGTACGGGTCGACAAGAACGGGATTCTGCAAAATATTACCAGCGAGGGGCTAGATGGGTTAGGTTAGGTTTTGTTACATTATAGACGTGTATAATGTTCCCACCGCGAAGTAGGGGCCGATACTCCAAGAATGTTGTAAAATGCTACATCCGAGATGTTAGCCTGCCTTACGTTAATATATATATCGCTGTAGACGTATATAGGGTCCCATCCGAGACGTACGGGACGACACGAACGGGATTCTGTAAAACATTACCAGCGAGGGGTAGATGTGTTAGGATAGGTTATGTTACGTTAAAGACCTATATAATGTTCCCACCGAGAAGCATGTGCCGATACGCCAGGAATGTTGTAAAATACTGCAACCGAGATGTTAGCCTGCCTTAGGTTAGGATATATAACGCTGTAGACGTTTATAATGTCCCAACCGAGACGTACGGGACGACACGAACGGGATTCTGTAAAACATTACCAGCGAGGGGCTAGATGGGTTAGGTTAGGTTGTGATACGTTATAGACGTATATAATGTTCCCACCGAGAAGTAGGGGCCGATATGCCAGGAATGTTGTAAAATACTGCATCCGAGATGATAGCCTGGCTTAGGTTAGGATATAAAACGCTGTAGACGTATATAACATCCAACCGAGATGTACGCGACGACACGAACGGGAATCTGTAAAACATTACGAGCGATGGGCTAGATGTGTTAGGTTAGGTTATATTACGTTATAGACCTATATAGTGTTCCCACCGAGAAGTTGAGGCCGATGCGCCAGGAATGTTGTAAAATACTGCAACCGAGATGTTATCCTGCCTTAGATTAGGATACATAACGCTATAGACGTATATAATATCCCAACCGAGACGTACGGGACGACACGAACGGGATTCTGTAAAACATTACCAGCGAGGGGCTAGATGGGTTAGGTTGGATTATATTACGTTATAGACGTATATAATTTTCCCACCGAGAAGTAGAGGCCGATCCTACAGAAATGTTGTAAAATACTATATCCGAGAAGTTAGCCTGCCTTAGGTTAGGATATATATCGCTGTAGACGTTTATAATGTCTCATCCGAGACGTACGGGACGACAGGGACGGGATTCTGTAAAATATTACCAGCGAGGGGCTAGATGGGTTAGGTTAGGTTGTGATACGTTATAGACGTATATAATGTTCCCACCGAGAAGTAGGGGCCGATATGCCAGGAATGTTGTAAAATACTGCATCCGAGATGTTAGCCTGCCTTACGTTAATATATATATCGCTGTAGACGTATATAGGGTCCCATCCGAGACGTACGGGACGACACGAACGGGATTCTGTAAAACATTACCAGCGAGGGGTAGATGTGTTAGGTTAGGTTATGTTACGTTATAGACCTATATAGTGTTCCCACCGAGAAGCATGGGCCGATACGCCAGGAATGTTGTAAAATACTGCAACCGAGATGTTATCCTGCCTTAGGTTAGGATATATAACGCTGTAGACGTTTATAATGTCCCAACCGAGACGTACGGGACGACACGAACGGGATTCTGTAAAACATTACCAGCGAGGGGCTAGATGGGTTAGGTTAGGTTGTGATACGTTATAAACGTATATAATGGTCCCACCGAGAAGTAGGGGCCGATATGCAAGGAATGTTGTAAAATACTGCATCCGAGATGATAGCTTGCCTTAGGTTAGGATATATAACGCTATAGACGTATATAATATTCCAACCGAGATGTACGGGACGTCACGAACGGGATTCTGTAAAACATTGCCAACGAGGGGCTAGATGGCATAGGTTAGGTTATGTTACGTTATAGACGTATATAATGTTCCCACCGAGAAGTATGGGCCGATACGCCAGGAATGTTGTAAAATACTGCATCCGAGATGTTAGCCTGCCTTAGGTTAGGTATATAACGCTAGAGTCGTATATAATATCCCAACCGAGATGTACCGGACGACAGGAACGGGATTCTGTAAAATATTACCAGCAAGGGGCTAGATGGGATAGGTTAGGTTATGTTACGTTATAGACGTGTATAATGTTCCCACCGAGAAGTAGAGGCCGATCCTACAGAAATGTTGTAAAATAATATATCCGAGAAATTAGCCTGCCTTAGGTTAGGATATATATCGCCGTAGACGTTTATAATGTCTCATCCGAGACGTACGGGACGACAGGGACGGGATTCTGTAAAATATTACCAGCGAGGGGCTAGATGGGTTAGGATAGGTTGTGATACGTTATAAACGTATATAATGGTCCCACCGAGAAGTAGGGGCCGATATGCCAGGAATGTTTTGAAATACTGCAACCGAGATGTTATCCTGCCTTAGGTTAGGATACATAACGCTATAGACGTATATAATATCCCAACCGAGACGTACGGGACGACACGAACGGGATTCTGTAAAACATTACCAGCGAGGGGCTAGATGGGTTAGGTTGGATTATATTACGTTATAAACGTATATAATTTTCCCACCGAGAAGTAGAGGCCGATCCTACAGAAATGTTGTAAAATACTATATCCGAGAAGTTAGCCTGCCTTAGGTTAGGATATATAACGCTGTAGACGTATATAATGTCCCAGCTGAGACGTACGGGACGACACGAACGGGATTCTGTAAAACATTACCAGCGAGGGGCTAGATGGGTTAGGTTGGATTATATTACGTTATAGACGTATATAATTTTCCCACCGAGAAGTAGAGGCCGATCCTACAGAAATGTTGTAAAATACTATATCCGAGAAATTAGCCTGCCTTAGGTTAGGATATATATCGCTGTAGACGTTTATAATGTCTCATCCGAGACGTACGGGACGACAGGGACGGGATTCTGTAAAATATTACCAGCGAGGGGCTAGATGGGTTAGGTTAGGTTGTGATACGTTATAGACGTATATAATGTTCCCACCGAGAAGTAGGGGCCGATATGCCAGGAATGTTGTAAAATACTGCATCCGAGATGTTAGCCTGCCTTACGTTAATATATATATCGCTGTAGACGTATATAGGGTCCCATCCGAGACGTACGGGACGACACGAACGGCATTCTGTAAAACATTACCAGCGAGGGGCTAGATGGGTTAGGTTAGGTTATGTTACGTTATAGACGTGTATAATGTTCCCGCCGAGAAGTAGATCCGATACGCCAGGAATGTTGTAAAATACTGCATCGGAGATGTTAGCCTGCCTTAGGTTAGGATATATAACGCTATAGACGTATATAATATCCCAACCGAGATGTACGGGACGACACGAACGGGATTCTGTAAAACATTACCAGCGAGGGGCTGGATGGGTTAGGTTAGGTTATGTTACGTTATAGACGTATATAATGTTCCCACCCGGAAATAGGGGCCGATACTCCAAGAATGTTGTAAAATACTACATCCGAGATGTTAGCCTGCCTTACGTTAGGATATATATCGCTGTAGACGTATATAACATCCCAACCGAGATGTACGGGACGACAGGAACGGGATTCTGCAAAATATTACCAGCGAGGGGCTAGATGGGTTAGGATAGGTTGTGATACGTTATAAACGTATATAATGGTCCCACCGAGAAGTAGGGGCCGATATGCCAGGAATGTTGTAAAATACTGCAACCGAGATGTTATCCTGCCTTAGGTTAGGATACATAACGCTATAGACGTATATAATATCCCAACCGAGACGTACGGGACGACACGAACGGGATTCTGTAAAACATTACCAGCGAGGGGCTAGATGGGTTAGGTTGGATTATATTACGTTATAGACGTATATAATTTTCCCACCGAGAAGTAGAGGCCGATCCTACAGAAATGTTGTAAAATACTATATCCGAGAAGTTAGCCTGCCTTAGGTTAGGATATATATCGCTGTAGACGTTTATAATGTCTCATACGAGACGTACGGGACGACATGGACGGGATTCTGTAAAATATTACCAGCGAGGGGCTAGATGGGTTAGGTTAGGTTGTGAGACGTTATAGACGTATATAATGTTCCCACCGAGAAGTAGGGGCCGATATGCCAGGAATGTTGTAAAATACTGCATCCGAGATGATAGCCTGCCTTAGGTTAGGATATATAACGCTATAGACGTATATAATATCCCAACCGAGTCGTACGGGTCGACAAGAACGGGATTCTGCAAAATATTACCAGCGAGGGGCTAGATGGGTTAGGTTAGGTTTTGTTACATTATAGACGTGTATAATGTTCCCACCGCGAAGTAGGGGCCGATACTCCAAGAATGTTGTAAAATGCTACATCCGAGATGTTAGCCTGCCTTACGTTAATATATATATCGCTGTAGACGTATATAGGGTCCCATCCGAGACGTACGGGACGACACGAACGGGATTCTGTAAAACATTACCAGCGAGGGGTAGATGTGTTAGGATAGGTTATGTTACGTTAAAGACCTATATAATGTTCCCACCGAGAAGCATGTGCCGATACGCCAGGAATGTTGTAAAATACTGCAACCGAGATGTTAGCCTGCCTTAGGTTAGGATATATAACGCTGTAGACGTTTATAATGTCCCAACCGAGACGTACGGGACGACACGAACGGGATTCTGTAAAACATTACCAGCGAGGGGCTAGATGGGTTAGGTTAGGTTGTGATACGTTATAGACGTATATAATGTTCCCACCGAGAAGTAGGGGCCGATATGCCAGGAATGTTGTAAAATACTGCATCCGAGATGATAGCCTGGCTTAGGTTAGGATATAAAACGCTGTAGACGTATATAACATCCAACCGAGATGTACGCGACGACACGAACGGGAATCTGTAAAACATTACGAGCGATGGGCTAGATGTGTTAGGTTAGGTTATATTACGTTATAGACCTATATAGTGTTCCCACCGAGAAGTTGAGGCCGATGCGCCAGGAATGTTGTAAAATACTGCAACCGAGATGTTATCCTGCCTTAGATTAGGATACATAACGCTATAGACGTATATAATATCCCAACCGAGACGTACGGGACGACACGAACGGGATTCTGTAAAACATTACCAGCGAGGGGCTAGATGGGTTAGGTTGGATTATATTACGTTATAGACGTATATAATTTTCCCACCGAGAAGTAGAGGCCGATCCTACAGAAATGTTGTAAAATACTATATCCGAGAAGTTAGCCTGCCTTAGGTTAGGATATATATCGCTGTAGACGTTTATAATGTCTCATCCGAGACGTACGGGACGACAGGGACGGGATTCTGTAAAATATTACCAGCGAGGGGCTAGATGGGTTAGGTTAGGTTGTGATACGTTATAGACGTATATAATGTTCCCACCGAGAAGTAGGGGCCGATATGCCAGGAATGTTGTAAAATACTGCATCCGAGATGTTAGCCTGCCTTACGTTAATATATATATCGCTGTAGACGTATATAGGGTCCCATCCGAGACGTACGGGACGACACGAACGGGATTCTGTAAAACATTACCAGCGAGGGGTAGATGTGTTAGGTTAGGTTATGTTACGTTATAGACCTATATAGTGTTCCCACCGAGAAGCATGGGCCGATACGCCAGGAATGTTGTAAAATACTGCAACCGAGATGTTATCCTGCCTTAGGTTAGGATATATAACGCTGTAGACGTTTATAATGTCCCAACCGAGACGTACGGGACGACACGAACGGGATTCTGTAAAACATTACCAGCGAGGGGCTAGATGGGTTAGGTTAGGTTGTGATACGTTATAAACGTATATAATGGTCCCACCGAGAAGTAGGGGCCGATATGCAAGGAATGTTGTAAAATACTGCATCCGAGATGATAGCTTGCCTTAGGTTAGGATATATAACGCTATAGACGTATATAATATTCCAACCGAGATGTACGGGACGTCACGAACGGGATTCTGTAAAACATTGCCAACGAGGGGCTAGATGGCATAGGTTAGGTTATGTTACGTTATAGACGTATATAATGTTCCCACCGAGAAGTATGGGCCGATACGCCAGGAATGTTGTAAAATACTGCATCCGAGATGTTAGCCTGCCTTAGGTTAGGTATATAACGCTAGAGTCGTATATAATATCCCAACCGAGATGTACCGGACGACAGGAACGGGATTCTGTAAAATATTACCAGCAAGGGGCTAGATGGGATAGGTTAGGTTATGTTACGTTATAGACGTGTATAATGTTCCCACCGAGAAGTAGAGGCCGATCCTACAGAAATGTTGTAAAATAATATATCCGAGAAATTAGCCTGCCTTAGGTTAGGATATATATCGCCGTAGACGTTTATAATGTCTCATCCGAGACGTACGGGACGACAGGGACGGGATTCTGTAAAATATTACCAGCGAGGGGCTAGATGGGTTAGGATAGGTTGTGATACGTTATAAACGTATATAATGGTCCCACCGAGAAGTAGGGGCCGATATGCCAGGAATGTTTTGAAATACTGCAACCGAGATGTTATCCTGCCTTAGGTTAGGATACATAACGCTATAGACGTATATAATATCCCAACCGAGACGTACGGGACGACACGAACGGGATTCTGTAAAACATTACCAGCGAGGGGCTAGATGGGTTAGGTTGGATTATATTACGTTATAAACGTATATAATTTTCCCACCGAGAAGTAGAGGCCGATCCTACAGAAATGTTGTAAAATACTATATCCGAGAAGTTAGCCTGCCTTAGGTTAGGATATATAACGCTGTAGACGTATATAATGTCCCAGCTGAGACGTACGGGACGACACGAACGGGATTCTGTAAAACATTACCAGCGAGGGGCTAGATGGGTTAGGTTGGATTATATTACGTTATAGACGTATATAATTTTCCCACCGAGAAGTAGAGGCCGATCCTACAGAAATGTTGTAAAATACTATATCCGAGAAATTAGCCTGCCTTAGGTTAGGATATATATCGCTGTAGACGTTTATAATGTCTCATCCGAGACGTACGGGACGACAGGGACGGGATTCTGTAAAATATTACCAGCGAGGGGCTAGATGGGTTAGGTTAGGTTGTGATACGTTATAGACGTATATAATGTTCCCACCGAGAAGTAGGGGCCGATATGCCAGGAATGTTGTAAAATACTGCATCCGAGATGTTAGCCTGCCTTACGTTAATATATATATCGCTGTAGACGTATATAGGGTCCCATCCGAGACGTACGGGACGACACGAACGGGATTCTGTAAAACATTACCAGCGAGGGGTAGATGTGTTAGGTTAGGTTATGTTACGTTATAGACCTATATAGTGTTCCCACCGAGAAGCATGGGCCGATACGCCAGGAATGTTGTAAAATACTGCAACCGAGATGTTATCCTGCCTTAGGTTAGGATATATAACGCTGTAGACGTTTATAATGTCCCAACCGAGACGTACGGGACGACACGAACGGGATTCTGTAAAACATTACCAGCGAGGGGCTAGATGGGTTAGGTTAGGTTGTGATACGTTATAAACGTATATAATGGTCCCACCGAGAAGTAGGGGCCGATATGCCAGGAATGTTGTAAAATACTGCATCCGAGATGATAGCTTGCCTTAGGTTAGGATATATAACGCTATAGACGTATATAATATTCCAACCGAGATGTACGGGACGTCACGAACGGGATTCTGTAAAACATTGCCAACGAGGGGCTAGATGGCATAGGTTAGGTTATGTTACGTTATAGACGTATATAATGTTCCCACCGAGAAGTATGGGCCGATACGCCAGGAATGTTGTAAAATACTGCATCCGAGATGTTAGCCTGCCTTAGGTTAGGTATATAACGCTAGAGTCGTATATAATATCCCAACCGAGATGTACCGGACGACAGGAACGGGATTCTGTAAAATATTACCAGCGAGGGGCTAGATGGGATAGGTTAGGTTATGTTACGTTATAGACGTGTATAATGTTCCCACCGAGAAGTAGAGCCGATACGCTAGGAATGTTGTAAAATGCTGCATCCGAGATGTTAGCCTGCCTTAGGTTAGGATATATAACGCTATAGACGTATATAATATCCCAACCGAGATGTACGGGACGACACGAACGGGATTCTGTAAAACATTACCAGCGAGGGGCTAGATGGGTTAGGTTAGGTTATGTTACGTTATAGACGTATATAATGTTCCCACCGAGAAGTAGAGGCCGATCCTACAGAAATGTTGTAAAATAATATATCCGAGAAATTAGCCTGCCTTAGGTTAGGATATATATCGCCGTAGACGTTTATAATGTCTCATCCGAGACGTACGGGACGACAGGGACGGGATTCTGTAAAATATTACCAGCGAGGGGCTAGATGGGTTAGGATAGGTTGTGATACGTTATAAACGTATATAATGGTCCCACCGAGAAGTAGGGGCCGATATGCCAGGAATGTTGTAAAATACTGCAACCGAGATGTTATCCTGCCTTAGGTTAGGATACATAACGCTATAGACGTATATAATATCCCAACCGAGACGTACGGGACGACACGAACGGGATTCTGTAAAACATTACCAGCGAGGGGCTAGATGGGTTAGGTTGGATTATATTACGTTATAAACGTATATAATTTTCCCACCGAGAAGTAGAGGCCGATCCTACAGAAATGTTGTAAAATACTATATCCGAGAAGTTAGCCTGCCTTAGGTTAGGATATATAACGCTGTAGACGTATATAATGTCCCAGCCGAGACGTACGGGACGACACGAACGGGATTCTGTAAAACATTACGAGCGATGGGCTAGATGTGTTAGGTTAGGTTATATTACGTTATAGACCTATATAATGTTCCCACCGAGAAGTTGAGGCCGATGCGCCAGGAATGTTGTAAAATATTGCATCCGAGATGATAGCCTGCCTTAGGTTAGGATATATAACGCTATAAACGTATATAATATCCCAACCGAGTCGTACGGGTCGACAAGAACGGGATTCTGCAAAATATTACCAGCGAGGGGCTAGATGGGTTAGGTTAGGTTTTGTTACGTTATAGACGTGTATAATGTTCCCACCGCGAAGTAGGGGCCGATACTCCAAGAATGTTGTAAAATACTACATCCGAGATGTTAGCCTGCCTTACGTTAATATATATATCGCTGTAGACGTATATAGGGTCCCATCCGAGACGTACGGGACGACACGAACGGGATTCTGTAAAACATTACCAGCGAGGGGTAGATGCGTTAGGTTAGGTTATGTAACGTTATAGACCTATATAATGTTCCCACCGAGAAGCATGGGCCGATACGCCAGGAATGTTGTAAAATATTGCATCCGAGATGATAGCCTGCCTTAGGTTAGGATATATAACGCTATAGACGTATATAATATCCCAACCGAGATGTACGGGACGACACGAACTGGATTCTGTAAAACATTACCAGCGAGGGGCTAGATGGGTTAGGTTAGGTTATGTTACGTTATAGACGTATATAATGTTCCCACCGAGAAGTAGAGGCCGATCCTACAGAAATGTTGTAAAATAATATGTCCGAGAAATTAGCCTGCCTTAGGTTAGGATATATATCGCTGTAGACGTTTATAATGTCTGATCCGAGACGTACGGGACGACAGGGACGGGATTCTGTAAAATATTACCAGCGAGGGGCTAGATGGCATAGGATAGGTTGTGATACGTTATAAACGTATATAATGGTCCCACCGAGAAGTAGGGGCCGATATGCCAGGAATGTTGTAAAATACTGCAACCGAGATGTTATCCTGCCTTAGGTTAGGATACATAACGCTATAGACGTATATAATATCCCAACCGAGACGTACGGGACGACACGAACGGGATTCTGTAAAACATTACCAGCGAGGGGCTAGATGGGTTAGGTTGGATTATATTACGTTATAGACGTATATAATTTTCCCACCGAGAAGTAGAGGCCGATCCTACAGAAATGTTGTAAAATACTATATCCGAGAAGTTAGCCTGCCTTAGGTTAGGATATATATCGCTGTAGACGTTTATAATGTCTCATCCGAGACGTACGGGACGACACGAACGGGATTCTGTAAAACATTACCAGCGAGGGGCTAGATGGGTTAGGTTAGGTTGTGATACGTTATAAACGTATATAATTTTCCCACCGAGAAGTAGAGGCCGATCCTACAGAAATGTTGTAAAATACTATATCCGAGAAGTTAGCCTGCCTTAGGTTAGGATATATAACGCTGTAGACGTATATAATGTCCCAGCCGAGACGTACGGGACGACACGAACGGGATTCTGTAAAACATTACGAGCGATGGGCTAGATGTGTTAGGTTAGGTTATATTACGTTATAGACCTATATAATGTTCCCACCGAGAAGTTGAGGCCGATGCGCCAGGAATGTTGTAAAATATTGCATCCGAGATGATAGCCTGCCTTAGGTTAGGATATATAACGCTATAAACGTATATAATATCCCAACCGAGTCGTACGGGTCGACAAGAACGGGATTCTGCAAAATATTACCAGCGAGGGGCTAGATGGGTTAGGTTAGGTTTTGTTACGTTATAGACGTGTATAATGTTCCCACCGCGAAGTAGGGGCCGATACTCCAAGAATGTTGTAAAATACTACATCCGAGATGTTAGCCTGCCTTACGTTAATATATATATCGCTGTAGACGTATATAGGGTCCCATCCGAGACGTACGGGACGACACGAACGGGATTCTGTAAAACATTACCAGCGAGGGGTAGATGTGTTAGGTTAGGTTATGCTACGTTATAGACCTATATAATGTTCCCACCGAGAAGCATGGGCCGATACGCCAGGAATGTTGTAAAATACTGCAACCGAGATGTTAGCCTGCCTTAGGTTAGGATATATAACGCTGTAGACGTTTATAATGTCCCAACCGAGACGTACGGGACGACACGAACGGCATTCTGTAAAACATTACCAGCGAGGGGCTAGATGGGTTAGGTTAGGTTGTGATACGTTATAAACGTATATAATGGTCCCACCGAGAAGTAGGGGCCGTTATGCCAGGTATGTTGTAAAATACTATATCCGAGAAGTTAGCCTGCCTTAGGTTAGGATATATATCGCTGTAGACGTATATAATATCCCAACCGAGATGTACGGGACGACACGAACGGGATTCTGTAAAACATTGCAAACGATGGGCTAGATGGGTTAGGTTGGATTATATTACGTTATAGACGTATATAATTTTCCCACCGAGAAGTAGAGGCCGATCCTACAGAAATATTGTAAAATACTATATCCGAGAAGTTAGCCTGCCTTACATTAGGATATATATCGCTGTAGACGTTTATAATGTCTCATCCGAGACGTACGGGACGACAGGGACGGGATTCTGTAAAATATTACCAGCGAGGCGCTAGATGGGTTAGGTTAGGTTGTGATACGTTATAGACGTATATAATGTTCCCACCGAGAAGTAGGGGCCGATATGCCAGGAATGATGTAAAATACTGCATCCGAGATGATAGCCTGGCTTAGGTTAGGATATATAACGCTGTAGACGTATATAACATCCAACCGAGATGTACGGGACGACACGAACGGGATTCTGTAAAACATTACGAGCGATGGGCTAGATGTGTTAGGTTAGGTTATATTACGTTATAGACCTATATAATGTTCCCACCGAGAAGTTGAGGCCGATGCGCCAGGAATGTTGTAAAATATTGCATCCGAGATGATAGCCTGCCTTAGGTTAGGATATATAACGCTATAGACGTATATAATATCCCAACCGAGATGTACGGGACGACACGAACGGGATTCTGTAAAACATTACCAGCGAGGGGCTAGATGGGTTAGGTTAGGTTATGTTACGTTATAGACGTATATAATGTTCCCACCGAGAAGTAGAGGCCGATCCTACAGAAATGTTGTAAAATAATATGTCCGAGAAATTAGCCTGCCTTAGGTTAGGATATATATCGCTGTAGACGTTTATAATGTCTGATCCGAGACGTACGGGACGACAGGGACGGGATTCTGTAAAATATTACCAGCGAGGGGCTAGATGGGTTAGGATAGGTTGTGATACGTTATAAACGTATATAATGGTCCCACCGAGAAGTAGGGGCCGATATGCCAGGAATGTTGTAAAATACTGCAACCGAGATGTTATCCTGCCTTAGGTTAGGATACATAACGCTATAGACGTATATAATATCCCAACCGAGACGTACGGGACGACACGAACGGGATTCTGTAAAACATTACCAGCGAGGGGCTAGATGGGTTAGGTTGGATTATATTACGTTATAGACGTATATAATTTTCCCACCGAGAAGTAGAGGCCGATCCTACAGAAATGTTGTAAAATACTATATCCGAGAAGTTAGCCTGCCTTAGGTTAGGATATATATCGCTGTAGACGTTTATAATGTCTCATCCGAGACGTACGGGACGACACGAACGGGATTCTGTAAAACATTACCAGCGAGGGGCTAGATGGGTTAGGTTAGGTTGTGATACGTTATAAACGTATATAATTTTCCCACCGAGAAGTAGAGGCCGATCCTACAGAAATGTTGTAAAATACTATATCCGAGAAGTTAGCCTGCCTTAGGTTAGGATATATAACGCTGTAGACGTATATAATGTCCCAGCCGAGACGTACGGGACGACACGAACGGGATTCTGTAAAACATTACGAGCGATGGGCTAGATGTGTTAGGTTAGGTTATATTACGTTATAGACCTATATAATGTTCCCACCGAGAAGTTGAGGCCGATGCGCCAGGAATGTTGTAAAATATTGCATCCGAGATGATAGCCTGCCTTAGGTTAGGATATATAACGCTATAGACGTATATAATATCCCAACCGAGATGTACGGGACGACACGAACGGGATTCTGTAAAACATTACCAGCGAGGGGCTAGATGGGTTAGGTTGGATTATATTACGTTATAGACGTATATAATTTTCCCACCGAGAAGTAGAGGCCGATCCTACAGAAATGTTGTAAAATACTATATCCGAGAAGTTAGCCTGCCTTAGGTTAGGATATATATCGCTGTAGACGTTTATAATGTCTCATCCGAGACGTACGGGACGACAGGGACGGGATTCTGTAAAATATTACCAGCGAGGGGCTAGATGGGTTAGGTTAGGTTGTGATACGTTATAGACGTATATAATGTTCCCACCGAGAAGTAGGGGCCGATATGCCAGGAATGTTGTAAAATACTGCATCCGAGATGTTAGCCTGCCTTACGTTAATATATATATCGCTGTAGACGTATATAGGGTCCCATCCGAGACGTACGGGACGACACGAACGGGATTCTGTAAAACATTACCAGCGAGGGGTAGATGTGTTAGGTTAGGTTATGTTACGTTATAGACCTATATAGTGTTCCCACCGAGAAGCATGGGCCGATACGCCAGGAATGTTGTAAAATACTGCAACCGAGATGTTATCCTGCCTTAGGTTAGGATATATAACGCTGTAGACGTTTATAATGTCCCAACCGAGACGTACGGGACGACACGAACGGGATTCTGTAAAACATTACCAGCGAGGGGCTAGATGGGTTAGGTTAGGTTGTGATACGTTATAAACGTATATAATGGTCCCACCGAGAAGTAGGGGCCGATATGCCAGGAATGTTGTAAAATACTGCATCCGAGATGATAGCTTGCCTTAGGTTAGGATATATAACGCTATAGACGTATATAATATTCCAACCGAGATGTACGGGACGTCACGAACGGGATTCTGTAAAACATTGCCAACGAGGGGCTAGATGGCATAGGTTAGGTTATGTTACGTTATAGACGTATATAATGTTCCCACCGAGAAGTATGGGCCGATACGCCAGGAATGTTGTAAAATACTGCATCCGAGATGTTAGCCTGCCTTAGGTTAGGTATATAACGCTAGAGTCGTATATAATACCCCAACCGAGATGTACCGGACGACAGGAACGGGATTCTGTAAAATATTACCAGCGAGGGGCTAGATGGGATAGGTTAGGTTATGTTACGTTATAGACGTGTATAATGTTCCCACCGAGAAGTAGAGCCGATACGCTAGGAATGTTGTAAAATGCTGCATCCGAGATGTTAGCCTGCCTTAGGTTAGGATATATAACGCTATAGACGTATATAATATCCCAACCGAGATGTACGGGACGACACGAACGGGATTCTGTAAAACATTACCAGCGAGGGGCTAGATGAGTTAGGTTAGGTTATGTTACGTTATAGACGTATATAATGTTCCCACCGAGAAGTAGAGGCCGATCCTACAGAAATGTTGTAAAATAATATATCCGAGAAATTAGCCTGCCTTAGGTTAGGATATATATCGCCGTAGACGTTTATAATGTCTCATCCGAGACGTACGGGACGACAGGGACGGGATTCTGTAAAATATTACCAGCGAGGGGCTAGATGGGTTAGGATAGGTTGTGATACGTTATAAACGTATATAATGGTCCCACCGAGAAGTAGGGGCCGATATGCCAGGAATGTTGTAAAATACTGCAACCGAGATGTTATCCTGCCTTAGGTTAGGATACATAACGCTATAGACGTATATAATATCCCAACCGAGGCGTACGGGACGACACGAACGGCATTCTGTAAAACATTACCAGCGAGGGGCTAGATGGGTTAGGTTAGGTTGTGATAAGTTATAAACGTATATAATGGTCCCACCGAGAAGTTGAGGCCGATGCGCCAGGAATGTTGTAAAATATTGCATCCGAGATGATAGCCTGCCTTAGGTTAGGATATATAACGCTATAGACGTATATAATATCCCAACCGAGATGTACGGGACGACACGAACGGGATTCTGTAAAACATTACCAGCGAGGGGCCAGATGGGTTAGGTTAGGTTATGTTACGTTATAGACGTATATAATGTTCCCACCGAGAAGTAGAGGCCGATCCTACAGAAATGTTGTAAAATAATATGTCCGAGAAATTAGCCTGCCTTAGGTTAGGATATATATCGCTGTAGACGTTTATAATGTCTGATCCGAGACGTACGGGACGACAGGGACGGGATTCTGTAAAATATTACCAGCGAGGGGCTAGATGGGTTAGGATAGGTTGTGATACGTTATAAACGTATATAATGGTCCCACCGAGAAGTAGGGGCCGATATGCCAGGAATGTTGTAAAATACTGCAACCGAGATGTTATCCTGCCTTAGGTTAGGATACATAACGCTATAGACGTATATAATATCCCAACCGAGACGTACGGGACGACACGAACGGGATTCTGTAAAACATTACGAGCGATGGGCTAGATGTGTTAGGTTAGGTTATATTACGTTATAGACCTATATAATGTTCCCACCGAGAAGTTGAGGCCGATGCGCCAGGAATGTTGTAAAATATTGCATCCGAGATGATAGCCTGCCTTAGGTTAGGATATATAACGCTATAGACGTATATAATATCCCAACCGAGATGTACGGGACGACACGAACGGGATTCTGTAAAACATTACCAGCGAGGGGCTAGATGGGTTAGGTTAGGTTATGTTACGTTATAGACGTATATAATGTTCCCACCGAGAAGTAGAGGCCGATCCTACAGAAATGTTGTAAAATAATATATCCGAGAAATTAGCCTGCCTTAGGTTAGGATATATATCGCTGTAGACGTTTATAATGTCTCATCCGAGACGTACGGGACGACAGGGACGGGATTCTGTAAAATATTACCAGCGAGGGGCTAGATGGGTTAGGATAGGTTGTGATACGTTATAAACGTATATAGTGGTCCCACCGAGAAGTAGGGGCCGATATGCCAGGAATGCTGTAAAATACTGCAACCGAGATGTTATCCTGCCTTAGGTTAGGATACATAACGCTATAGACGTATATAATATCCCAACCGAGACGTACGGGACGACACGAACGGGATTCTGTAAAACATTACCAGCGAGGGGCTAGATGGGTTAGGTTGGATTATATTACGTTATAGACGTATATAATTTTCCCACCGAGAAGTAGAGGCCGATCCTACAGAAATGTTGTAAAATACTACATCCGAGATGTTAGCCTGCCTTACGTTAATATATATATCGCTGTAGACGTATATAGGGTCCCATCCGAGACGTACGGGACGACACGAACGGGATTCTGTAAAACATTACCAGCGAGGGGTAGATGTGTTAGGTTAGGTTATGTTACGTTATAGACCTATATAATGTTCCCACCGAGAAGCATGGGCCGATACGCCAGGAATGTTGTACAATACTGCAACCGAGATGTTAGCCTGCCTTAGGTTAGGATATATAACGCTGTAGACGTTTATAATGTCCCAACCGAGACGTACGGGACGACACGAACGGCATTCTGTAAAACATTACCAGCGAGGGGCTAGATGGGTTAGGTTAGGTTGTGATACGTTATAAACGTATATAATGGTCCCACCGAGAAGTAGGGGCCGATATGACAGGTATGTTGTAAAATACTATATCCGAGAAGTTAGCCTGCCTTAGGTTAGGATATATATCGCTGTAGACGTATATAATATCCCAACCGAGATGTACGGGACGACACGAACGGGATTCTGTAAAACATTGCAAACGAGGGGCTAGATGGGTTAGGTTGGATTATATTACGTTATAGACGTATATAATTTTCCCACCGAGAAGTAGAGGCCGATCCTACAGAAATGTTGTAAAATACTATATCCGAGAAGTTAGCCTGCCTTAGATTAGGATATATATCGCTGTAGACGTTTATAATGTCTCATCCGAGACGTACGGGACGACAGGGACGGGATTCTGTAAAATATTACCAGCGAGGGGCTAGATGGGTTAGGTTAGGTTGTGATACGTTATAGACGTATATAATGTTCCCACCGAGAAGTAGGGGCCGATATGCCAGGAATGTTGTAAAATACTGCATCCGAGATGATAGCCTGGCTTAGGTTAGGATATATAACGCTGTAGACGTATATAACATCCAACCGAGATGTACGGGACGACACGAACGGGATTCTGTAAAACATTACGAGCGATGGGCTAGATGTGTTAGGTTAGGTTATATTACGTTATAGACCTATATAATGTTCCCACCGAGAAGTTGAGGCCGATGCGCCAGGAATGTTGTAAAATATTGCATCCGAGATGATAGCCTGCCTTAGGTTAGGATATATAACGCTATAAACGTATATAATATCCCAACCGAGTCGTACGGGTCGACAAGAACGGGATTCTGCAAAATATTACCAGCGACGGGCTAGATGGGTTAGGTTAGGTGTTGTTACGTTATAGACGTGTATAATGTTCCCACCGCGAAGTAGGGGCCGATACTCCAAGAATGTTGTAAAATACTACATCCGAGATGTTAGCCTGCCTTACGTTAATATATATATCGCTGTAGACGTATATAGGGTCCCAACCGAGACGTACGGGACGACACGAACGGGATTCTGTAAAACATTACCGGCGAGGGGCTAGATGGGTTAGGTTAGGTTATGTTACGTTATAGACGTGTATAATGCTCCCAACGAGAAGCAGAGCCGATACGCTAGGAATGTTGTAAAATGCTGCATCCGAGATGTTATCCTGCCTTAGGTTAGGATACATAACGCTATAGACGTATATAATATCCCAACCGAGACGTACGGGACGACACGAACGGGATTCTGTAAAACATTACCAGCGAGGGGCTAGATGGGTTAGGTTGGATTATATTACGTTATAGACGTATATAATTTTCCCACCGAGAAGTAGAGGCCGATCCTACAGAAATGTTGTAAAATACTATATCCGAGAAGTTAGCCTGCCTTAGGTTAGGATATATATCGCTGTAGACGTTTATAATGTCTCATCCGAGACGTACGGGACGACAGAGACGGGATTCTGTAAAATATTACCAGCGAGGGGCTAGATGGGTTAGGTTAGGTTGTGATACGTTATAGACGTATATAATGTTCCCACCGAGAAGTAGGGGCCGATATGCCAGGAATGTTGTAAAATACTACATCCGAGATGTTAGCCTGCCTTACGTTAATATATATATCGCTGTAGACGTATATAGGGTCCCATCCGAGACGTACGGGACGACACGAACGGGATTCTGTAAAACATTACCAGCGAGGGGTAGATGTGTTAGGTTAGGTTATGTTACGTTATAGACCTATATAATGTTCCCACCGAGAAGCATGGGCCGATACGCCAGGAATGTTGTAAAATACTGCAACCGAGATGTTAGCCTGCCTTAGGTTAGGATATATAACGCTGTAGACGTTTATAATGTCCCAACCGAGACGTACGGGACGACACGAACGGGATTCTGTAAAACATTACCAGCGAGGGGCTAGATGGGTTAGGTTAGGTTATGTTACGTTATAGACGTGTATAATGTTCCCAACGAAAAGCAGAGCCGATACGCTAGGAATGTTGTAAAATGCTGCATCCGAGATGTTAGCCTGCCTTAGGTTAGGATATATAACGCTATAGACGTATATAATATCCCAACCGAGATGTACGGGACGACACGAACGGGATTCTGTAAAACATTACCAGCGACGGGCTAGATGGGTTAGGTTAGGTTATGTTACGTTATAGACGTATATAATGTTCCCACCGAGAAGTAGAGGCCGATCCTACAGAAATGTTGTAAAATAATATATCCGAGAAATTAGCCTGCCTTAGGTTAGGATATATATCGCCGTAGACGTTTATAATGTCTCATCCGAGACGTACGGGACGACAGGGACGGGATTCTGTAAAATATTACCAGCGAGGGGCTAGATGGGTTAGGATAGGTTGTGATACGTTATAAACGTATATAATGGTCCCACCGAGAAGTAGGGGCCGATATGCCAGGAATGTTGTAAAATACTGCAACTGAGATGTTATCCTGCCTTAGGTTAGGATACATAACGCTATAGACGTATATAATATCCCAACCGAGACGTACGGGACGACACGAACGGGATTCTGTAAAACATTACCAGCGAGGGGCTAGATGGGTTAGGTTGGATTATATTACGTTATAGACGTATATAATTTTCCCACCGAGAAGTAGAGGCCGATCCTACAGAAATGTTGTAAAATACTATATCCGAGAAGTTAGCCTGCCTTAGGTTAGGATATATATCGCTGTAGACGTTTATAATGTCTCACCCGAGACGTACGGGACGACAGGGACGGGATTCTGTAAAATATTACCAGCGAGGGGCTAGATGGGTTAGGTTAGGTTGTGATACGTTATAGACGTATATAATGTTCCCACCGAGAAGTAGGGGCCGATATGCCAGGAATGTTGTAAAATACTATATCCGAGAAGTTAGCCTGCCTTAGGTTAGGTTATATATCGCTGTAGACGTATATAATGTCCCAGCCGAGACGTACGGGACGACACGAACGGGATTCTGTAAAACATTACGAGCGATGGGCTAGATGTGTTAGGTTAGGTTATATTACGTTATAGACCTATATAATGTTCCCACCGAGAAGTTGAGGCCGATGCGCCAGGAATGTTGTAAAATATTGCATCCGAGATGATAGCCTGCCTTAGGTTAGGATATATAACGCTATAAACGTATATAATATCCCAACCGAGTCGTACGGGTCGACAAGAACGGGATTCTGCAAAATATTACCAGCGAGGGGCTAGATGGGTTAGCTTAGGTTTTGTTACGTTATAGACGTGTATAATGTTCCCACCGCGAAGTAGGGGCCGATACTCCAAGAATGTTGTAAAATACTACATCCGAGATGTTAGCCTGCCTTACGTTAATATATATATCGCTGTAGACGTATATAGGGTCCCACCCGAGACGTACGGGACGACACGAACGGGATTCTGTAAAACATTACCAGCGAGGGGCTAGATGTGTTAGGTTAGGTTATGTTACGTTATAGACCTATATAATGTTCCCACCGAGAAGCATGGGCCGATACGCCAGGAATGTTGTAAAATACTGCAACCGAGATGTTAGCCTGCCTTAGGTTAGGATATATAACGCTGTAGACGTTTATAATGTCCCAACCGAGACGTACGGGACGACACGAACGGGATTCTGTAAAACATTACCAGCGAGGGGCTAGATGGGTTAGGTTAGGTTGTGATACGTTATGAACGTATATAATGGTCCCACCGAGAAGTAGGGGCCGATATGCCAGGAATGTTGTAAAATACTATATCCGAGAAGTTAGCCTGCCTTAGGTTAGGTTATATATCGCTGTAGACGTATAAATATCCCAACCGAGATGTACGGGACGACGCGAACGGGATTCTGTAAAACATTGCAAACGAGGGGCTAGATGGGATAGGTTAGGTTATGTTACGTTACAGACGTATATAATGTTCCCACCGAGAAGTAGGGGCCGATACTCCAAGAATGTTGTAAAATACTACATCCGAGATGTTAGCCTGCCTTATGTTAGGATATATATCGCTGTAGACGTATATAACATCCCAACCGAGATGTACGGGACGACAGGAACGGGATTCTGCAAAACATTACCAGCGAGGGGCTAGATGGGTTAGGTTAGGTTATGTTACGTTATAGACCTATATAATGTTCCCACCGAGAAGTTGAGGCCGATGCGCCAGGAATGTTGTAAAATATTGCATCCGAGATGATAGCCTGCCTTAGGTTAGGATATATAACGCTATAGACGTATATAATATCCCAACCGAGTCGTACGGGTCGACAAGAACGGGATTCTGCAAAATATTACCAGCGAGGGGCTAGATGGGTTAGGTTAGGTTTTGTTACGTTATAGACGTGTATAATGTTCCCACCGCGAAGTAGGGGCCGATACTCCAAGAATGTTGTAAAATACTACATCCGAGATGTTAGCCTGCCTTACGTTAATATATATATCGCTGTAGACGTATATAGGGTCCCATCCGAGACGTACGGGACGACACGAACGGGATTCTGTAAAACATTACCAGCGAGGGGTAGATGTGTTAGGTTAGGTTATGTTACGTTATAGACCTATATAGTGTTCCCACCGAGAAGCATGGGCCGATACGCCAGGAATGTTGTAAAATACTGCAACCGAGATGTTAGCCTGCCTTAGGTTAGGATATATAACGCTGTAGACGTTTATAATGTCCCAACCGAGACGTACGGGACGACACGAACGGGATTCTGTAAAACATTACCAGCGAGGGGCTAGATGGGTTAGCTTAGGTTGTGATAAGTTATAGAAGTATATAATGTTCCCACCGAGAAGTAGGGGCCGATATGCCAGGAATGTTGTAAAATACTGCATCCGAGATGATAGCCTGGCTTAGGTTAGGATATATAACGCTGTAGATGTATATAATGTCCCAGCCGAGACGTACGGGACGACACGAACGGGATTCTGTAAAACATTACGAGCGATGGGCTAGATGTGTTAGGTTAGGTTATATTACGTTATAGACCTATATAATGTTCCCACCGAGAAGTTGAGGCCGATGCGCCAGGAATGTTGTAAAATATTGCATCCGAGATGATAGCCTGCCTTAGGTTAGGATATATATCGCTGTAGACGTATATAACATCCCAACCGAGATGTACGGGACGACAGGAACGGGATTCTGCAAAACATTACCAGCGAGGGGCTAGATGGGTTAGGTTAGGTTATGTTACGTTATAGACGTGTATAATGTTCCCACCGAGAAGTAGAGCCGATACGCCAGGAATGTTGTAAAATATTGAATCCGAGATGATAGCCTGCCTTAGGTTAGGATATATAACGCTATAGACGTATATAATATCCCAACCGTGTCGTACGGGTCGACAAGAACGGGATTCTGCAAAATATTACCAGCGAGGGGCTAGATGGGTTAGGATAGGTTTTGTTACGTTATAGTCGTGTATAATGTTCCCACACCGCGAAGTAGGGGCCGATACTCCAAGAACGTTGTAAAATACTACATCCGAGATGTTAGCCTGCCTTACGTTAATATATATATCGCTGTAGACGTATATAGGGACCCATCCGAGACGTACGGGACGACACGAACGGGATTCTGTAAAACATTACCAGCGAGGGGCTAGATGGGTTAGGTTAGGTTGTGATACGTTATAAACGTATATAATGGTCCCACCGAGAAGTAGGGGCCGATATGCCAGGTATGTTGTAAAATACTATATCCGAGAAGTTAGCCTGCCTTAGGTTAGGATATATATCGCTGTAGACATATATAATATCCCAACCGAGATGTACGGGACGACAGGGACGGGATTCTGTAAAATATTACCAGCGAGGGGCTAGATGGGTTAGGTTAGGTTGTGATACGTTATAGACGTATATAATGTTCCCACCGAGAAGTAGGGGCCGATATGCCAGGAATGTTGTAAAATACTGCATCCGAGATGATAGCCTGGCTTAGGTTAGGATATATAACGCTGTAGACGTATATAACATCCAACCGAGATGTACGGGACGACACGAACGGGATTCTGTAAAACATTACGAGCGATGGGCTAGATGTGTTAGGTTAGGTTATATTACGTTATAGACCTATATAATGTTCCCACCGAGAAGTTGAGGCCGATGCGCCAGGAATGTTGTAAAATATTGCATCCGAGATGATAGCCTGCCTTAGGTTAGGATATATAACGCTATAGACGTATATAATATCCCAACCGAGATGTACGGGACGACACGAACGGGATTCTGTAAAACATTACCAGCGAGGGGCTAGATGGGTTAGGTTAGGTTATGTTACGTTATAGACGTATATAATGTTCCCACCGAGAAGTAGAGGCCGATCCTACAGAAATGTTGTAAAATAATATATCCGAGAAATTAGCCTGCCTTAGGTTAGGATATATATCGCTGTAGACGTTTATAATGTCTCATCCGAGACGTACGGGACGACAGGGACGGGATTCTGTAAAATATTACCAGCGGGGGGCTAGATGGGTTAGGATAGGTTGTGATACGTTATAAACGTATATAATGGTCCCACCGAGAAGTAGGGGCCGATATGCCAGGAATGTTGTAAAATACTGCATCCGAGATGATAGCCTGGCTTAGGTTAGGATATATAACGCTGTAGACGTATATAACATCCAACCGAGATGTACGGGACGACACGAACGGGATTCTGTAAAACATTACGAGCGATGGGCTAGATGTGTTAGGTTAGGTTATATTACGTTATAGACCTATATAATGTTCCCACCGAGAAGTTGAGGCCGATGCGCCAGGAATGTTGTAAAATATTGCATCCGAGATGATAGCCTGCCTTAGGTTAGGATATATAACGCTATAGACGTATATAATATCCCAACCGAGATGTACGGGACGACACGAACGGGATTCTGTAAAACATTACCAGCGAGGGGCTAGATGGGTTAGGTTAGGTTATGTTACGTTATAGACGTATATAATGTTCCCACCGAGAAGTAGAGGCCGATCCTACAGAAATGTTGTAAAATAATATATCCGAGAAATTAGCCTGCCTTAGGTTAGGATATATATCGCTGTAGACGTTTATAATGTCTCATCCGAGACGTACGGGACGACAGGGACGGGATTCTGTAAAATATTACCAGCGGGGGGCTAGATGGGTTAGGATAGGTTGTGATACGTTATAAACGTATATAATGGTCCCACCGAGAAGTAGGGGCCGATATGCCAGGAATGTTGTAAAATACTGCAAACGAGATGTTATCCTGCCTTAGGTTAGGATACATAACGCTATAGACGTATATAATATCCCAACCGAGACGTACGGGACGACACGAACGGGATTCTGTAAAACATTACCAGCGAGGGGCTAGATGGGTTAGGTTGGATTATATTACGTTATAGACGTATATAATTTTCCCACCGAGAAGTAGAGGCCGATCCTACAGAAATGTTGTAAAATACTATATCGGAGAAGTTAGCCTGCCTTAGGTTAGGATATATATCGCTGTAGACGTTTATAATGTCTCATCCGAGACGTACGGGACGACAGGGACGGGATTCTGTAAAATATTACCAGCGAGGGGCTAGATGGGTTAGGTTAGGTTGTGATACGTTATAGACGTATATAATGTTCCCACCGAGAAGTAGGGGCCGATATGCCAGGAATGTTGTAAAATATTGCATCCGAGATGATAGCCTGCCTTAGGGTAGGATATATAACGCTATAGACGTATATAATATCCCAACCGAGTCGTACGGGTCGACAAGAACGGGATTCTGTAAAATATTACCAGCGAGGGGCTAGATGGGTTAGGTTAGGTTTTGTTACGTTATAGACGTGTATAATGTTCCCACCGCGAAGTAGGGGCCGATACTCCAAGAATGTTGTAAAATACTACATCCGAGATGTTAGCCTGCCTTACGTTAATATATGTATCGCTGTAGACGTATATATTGTCCCATCCGAGACGTACGGGACGACACGAACGGGATTCTGTAAAACATTACCAGCGAGGTGTAGATGTGTTAGGTTAGGTTATGTTACGTTATAGACCTATATAATGTTCCCACCGAGAAGCATGGGCCGATACGCTAGGAATGTTGTAAAATACTGCAACCGAGATGTTAGCCTGCCTTAGGTTAGGATATATAACGCTGTAGACGTTTATAATGTCCCAACCGAGACGTACGGGACGACACGAACGGGATTCTGTAAAACATTACCAGCGAGGGGCTAGATGGGTTAGGTTAGGTTATGTTACGTTATAGACGTGTATAATGTTCCCACCGAGAAGTAGAGCCGATACGCTAGGAATGTTGTAAAATGCTGCATCCGAGATGTTAGCCTGCCTTAGGTTAGGATATATAACGCTATAGACGTATATAATATCCCAACCGAGTCGTACGGGTCGACAAGAACGGGATTCTGCAAAATATTACCAGCGAGGGGCTAGATGGGTTAGGTTAGGTTTTGTTACGTGATAGACGTGTATAATGTTCCCACCGCGAAGTAGGGGCCGATACTCCAAGAATGTTGTAAAATACTACATCCGAGATGTTAGCCTGCCTTACGTTAATATATATATCGCTGTAGACGTATATAGGGTCCCATCCGAGACGTACGGGACGACACGAACGGGATTCTGTAAAACATTACCAGCGAGGGGTAGATGTGTTAGGTTAGGTTATGTTACGTTATAGACCTATATAATGTTCCCACCGAGAAGCATGGGCCGATACGCCAGGAATGTTGTAAAATACTGCAACCGAGATGTTAGCCTGCCTTAGGTTAGGATATATAACGCTGTAGACGTTTATAATGTCCCAACCGAGACGTACGGGACGACACGAACGGGATTCTGTAAAACATTACCAGCGAGGGGCTAGATGGGTTAGGTTAGGTTGTGATACGTTATAAACGTATATAATGGTCCCACCGAGAAGTAGGGGCCGATATGTCAGGAATGTTGTAAAATACTATATCCGAGAAGTTAGCCTGCCTTAGGTTAGGATATATATCGCAGTAGACGTATATAATATCCCAACCGAGATGTACGGGACGACACGAACGGGATTCTGTAAAACATTGCAAACGAGGGGCTAGATGGGTTAGGTTAGGTTGTGATACGTTATAGACGTATATAATCTTCCCACCGAGAAGTAGGGGCCGATATGCCAGGAATGTTGTAAAATACTGCATCCGAGATGATAGCCTGGCTTAGGTTAGGATATATAACGCTGTAGACGTATATAATGTCCCAGCCGAGACGTACGGGACGACACGAACGGGATTCTGTAAAACATTACGAGCGATGGGCTAGATGTGTTAGGTTAGGTTATATTACGTTATAGACCTATATAATGTTCCCACCGAGAAGTTGAGGCCGATGCGCCAGGAATGTTGTAAAATATTGCATCCGAGATGATAGCCTGCCTTAGGTTAGGATATATAACGCTATAAACGTATATAATATCCCAACCGAGTCGTACGGGTCGACAAGAACGGGGTTCTGCAAAATATTACCAGCGAGGGGCTAGATGGGTTAGGTTAGGTTTTGTTACGTTATAGACGTGTATAATGTTCCCACCGCGAAGTAGGGGCCGATACTCCAAGAATGTTGTAAAATACTACATCCGAGATGTTAGCCTGCCTTACGTTAATATATATATCGCTGTAGACGTATATAGGGTCCCATCCGAGACGTACGGGACGACACGAACGGGATTCTGTAAAACATTACCAGCGAGGGGTAGATGTGTTAGGTTAGGTTATGTTACGTTATAGACCTATATAGTGTTCCCACCGAGAAGTAGAGCCGATACGCCAGGAATGTTGTAAAATACTGCAACCGAGATGTTAGCCTGCCTTAGGTTAGGATATATAACGCTGTAGACGTTTATAATGTCCCAACCGAGACGTACGGGACGACACGAACGGGATTCTGTAAAACATTACCAGCGAGGGGCTAGATGGGTTAGGTTAGGTTGTGATACGTTAAAAACGTATATAATGGTCCCACCGAGAAGTAGGGGCCGATATGCCAGGAATGTTGTAAAATACTATATCCGAGAAGTTAGCCTGCCTTAGGTTAGGATATATAACGCTATAGACGTATATAATATCCCAACCCAGTCGTACGGGTCGACAAGAACGGGATTCTGCAAAATATTACCAGCGAGGGGCTAGATGGGTTAGGTTAGGTTTTGTTACGTTATAGACGTGTATAATGTTCCCACCGCGAAGTAGGGGCCGATAGTCCAAGAATGTTGTAAAATACTACATCCGAGATGTTAGCCTGCCTTACGTTAATATATATATCGCTGTAGACGTATATAGTGTCCCATCCGAGACGTACGGGACGACACGAACGGGATTCTGTAAAACATTACCAGCGAGGGGCTAGATGTGTTAGGTTAGGTTATATTACGTTATAGACCTATATAATGTTCCCACCGAGAAGTTGAGGCCGATGCGCCAGGAATGTTGTAAAATATTGCATCCGAGATGATAGCCTGCCTTAGGTTAGGATATATAACGCTATAGACGTATATAATATCCCAACCGAGATGTACGGGACGACACGAACGGGATTCTGTAAAACATTACGAGCGATGGGCTAGATGTGTTAGGTTAGGTTATATTACGTTATAGACCTATATAATGTTCCCACCGAGAAGTTGAGGCCGATGCGCCAGGAATGTTGTAAAATATTGCATCCGAGATGATAGCCTGCCTTAGGTTAGGATATATAACGCTATAGACGTATATAATATCCCAACCGAGATGTACGGGACGACACGAACGGGATTCTGTAAAACATTACCAGCGAGGGGCTAGATGGGTTAGGTTAGGTTATGTTACGTTATAGACGTATATAATGTTCCCACCGAGAAGTAGAGGCCGATCCTACAGAAATGTTGTAAAATAATATATCCGAGAAATTAGCCTGCCTTAGGTTAGGATATATATCGCTGTAGACGTTTATAATGTCTCATCCGAGACGTACGGGACGACAGGGACGGGATTCTGTAAAATATTACCAGCGGGGGGCTAGATGGGTTAGGATAGGTTGTGATACGTTATAAACGTATATAATGGTCCCACCGAGAAGTAGGGGCCGATATGCCAGGAATGTTGTAAAATACTGCAACCGAGATGTTATCCTGCCTTAGGTTAGGATACATAACGCTATAGACGTATATAATATCCCAACCGAGACGTACGGGACGACACGAACGGGATTCTGTAAAACATTACCAGCGAGGGGCTAGATGGGTTAGGTTGGATTATATTACGTTATAGACGTATATAATTTTCCCACCGAGAAGTAGAGGCCGATCCTACAGAAATGTTGTAAAATACTATATCCGAGAAGTTAGCCTGCCTTAGGTCAGGATATATATCGCTGTAGACGTTTATAATGTCTCATCCGAGACGTACGGGACGACATGGACGGGATTCTGTAAAATATTTCCAGCGAGGGGCTAGATGGGTTAGGTTAGGTTGTGATACGTTATAGACGTATATAATGTTCCCACCGAGAAGTAGGGGCCGATATGCCAGGAATGTTGTAAAATACTGCATCCGAGATGATAGCCTGGCTTAGGTTAGGATATATAACGCTGTAGACGTATATAATGTCCCAGCCGAGACGTACGGGACGACACGAACGGGATTCTGTAAAACATTACGAGCGATGGGCTAGATGTGTTAGGTTAGGTTATATTACGTTATAGACGTGTATAATGTTCCCACCGAGAAGTAGAGCCGATCCTACAGAAATGTTGTAAAATACTATATCCGAGAAGTTAGCCTGCCTTAGGTTAGGATATATATCGCTGTAGACGTTTATAATATCCCAACCGAGTCGTACGGGTCGACAAGAACGGGATTCTGCAAAATATTACCCGCGAGGGGCTAGATGGGTTAGGTTAAGTTTTGTTACGTTATAGACGTGTATAATGTTCCCACCGCGAAGTAGGGGCCGATACTCCAAGAATGTTGTAAAATACTACATCCGAGATGTTAGCCTGCCTTACGTTAACATATATATCGCTGTAGACGTATATAGGTTCCCATCCGAGACGTACGGGACGACACGAACGGGATTCTGTAAAACATTACCAGCGAGGGGTAGATGTGTTAGGTTAGGTTATGTTACGTTATAGACCTATATAATGTTCCCACCGAGAAGCATGGGCCGATACGCCAGGAATGTTGTAAAATACTGCAACCGAGATGTTAGCCTGCCTTAGGTTAGGATATATAACGCTGTAGACGTTTATAATGTCCCAACCGAGACGTACGGGACGACACGAACGGGATTCTGTAAAACATTACCAGCTAGGGGCTAGATGGGTTAGGTTAGGCTGTGATACGTTATAAACGTATATAATGGTCCCACCGAGAAGTAGGGGCCGATATGCCAGGTATGTTGTAAAATACTATATCCGAGAAGTTAGCCTGCCTTAGGTTAGGATATATATCGCTGTAGACGTATATAATATCCCAACCGAGATGTACGGGACGACACGAACGGGATTCTGTAAAACATTGCAAACGAGGGGCTAGATGGGTTAGGTTGGATTATATTACGTTATAGACGTATATAATTTTCCCACCGAGAAGTCGAGGCCGATCCTACAGAAATGTTGTAAAATACTATATCCGAGAAGTTAGCCTGCCTTAGGTTAGGATATATATCGCTGTAGACGTTTATAATGTCTCATCCGAGACGTACGGGACGACAGGGACGGGATTCTGTAAAACATTACCAGCGAGGGGTAGATGGGTTAGGTTAGGTTGTGATACGTTATAGACGTATATAATGTTCCCACCGAGAAGTAGGGGCCGATATGCCAGGAATGTTGTAAAATATTGCATCCGAGATGATAGCCTGCCTTAGGTTAGGATATATAACGCTATAGACGTATATAATATCCCAACCGAGATGTACGGGACGACACGAACGGGATTCTGTAAAACATTACCAGCGAGGGGCTAGATGGGTCAGGTTAGGTTTTGTTACGTTATAGACGTGTATAATGTTCCCACCGCGAAGTAGGGGCCGATACTCCAAGAATGTTGTAAAATACTACATCCGAGATGTTAGCCTGCCTTAGGTTAAGATATATAACGCTGTAGACGTTTATAATGTCCCAACCGAGACGTACGGGACGACACGAACGGGATTCTGTAAAACATTACCAGCGAGGGGCTAGATGGGTTAGGTTAGGTTGTGATACGTTATAAACGTATATAATGGTCCCACCGAGAAGTAGGGGCCGATATGCCAGGAATGTTGTAAAATACTCTATCCGAGAAGTTAGCCTGCCTTAGGTTAGGATATATATCGCTATAGACGTATATAATATCCCAACCGAGATGTACGGGACGACACGAATGGGATTCTGTAAAACATTGCAAACGAGGGGCTAGATGGGATAGGTTAGGTTATGTTACGTTACAGACGTATATAATGTTCCCACCGAGAGGTACGGGCCGATACTCCAAGAATTTTGTAAAATACTAAATCCGAGATGTTAGCCTGCCTTACGTTAGGATATATATCGCTGTAGACGTATATAATATCCCAACCGAGATGTACGGGACGACACGAACGGGATTCTGTAAAACATTGCAAACGAGGGGCTAGATGGGATAGGTTAGGTTATGTTACGTTACAGACGTATATAATGTTCCCACCGAGAAGTAGGAGCCGATACTCCAAGAATGTTGTAAAATACTACATCCGAGATGTTAGCCTGCCTTACGTTAGGATATATATCGCTGTAGACGTATATAACATCCAACCGAGATGTACGGGACGACAGGAACGGGATTCTGCAAAACATTACCAGCGAGGGGCTAGATGGGTTAGGTTAGGTTATGTTACGTTATAGACGTGTATAATGTTCCCACCGAGAAGTAGAGCCGATACGCTAGGAATGTTGTAAAATGCTGCATCCGAGATGTTAGCCTGCCTTAGGTTAGGATATACAACGCTATAGACGTATATAATATCCCAACCGAGATGTACGGGACGACACGAACGGGATTCTGTAAAACATTACCAGCGAGGGGCTAGATGGGTTAGGTTAGGTTATGTTACGTTATAGACGTATATAATGTTCCCACCGAGAAGTAGAGGCCGATCCTACAGAAATGTTGTAAAATAATATATCCGAGAAATTAGCCTGCCTTAGGTTAGGATATATATCGCTGTAGACGTTTATAATGTCTCATCCGAGACGTACGGGACGACAGGGACGGGATTCTGTAAAATATTACCAGCGAGGGGCTAGATGGGTTAGGATAGGTTGTGATACGTTATAAACGTATATAATGGTCCCACCGAGAAGTAGGGGCCGATATGCCAGGAATGTTGTAAAATGCTACATCCGAGATGTTAGCCTGCCTTACGTTAATATATATATCGCTGTAGACGTATATAGGGTCCCATCCGAGACGTACGGGACGACACGAACGGGATTCTGTAAAACATTACCAGCGAGGGGTAGATGTGTTAGGTTAGGTTATGTTACGTTATAGACCTATATAATGTTCCCACCGAGAAGCATGGGCCGATACGCCAGGAATGTTGTAAAATACTGCAACCGAGATGTTAGCCTGCCTTAGGTTAGGATATATAACGCTGTAGACGTTTATAATGTCCCAACCGAGACGTACGGGACGACACGAACGGGATTCTGTAAAACATTACCAGCGAGGGGCTAGATGGGTTAGGTTAGGTTGTGATACGTTATAAACGTATATAATGGTCCCACCGAGAAGTAGGGGCCGATATGCCAGGTATGTTGTAAAATACTATATCCGAGAAGTTAGCCTGCCTTAGGTTAGGATATATAACGCTGTAGACGTTTATAATGTCCCAACCGAGACGTACGGGACGACACGAACGGGATTCTGTAAAACATTACCAGCGAGGGGCTAGATGAGTTAGGTTAGGTTGTGATACGTTATAAACGTATATAATGGTCCCACCGAGAAGTAGGGGCCGATATGCCAGGAATGTTGTAAAATACTGCATCCGAGATGATAGCTTGCCTTAGGTTAGGATATATAACGCTATAGACGTATATAATATTCCAACCGAGATGTACGGGACGTCACGAACGGGATTCTGTAAAACATTGCCAACGAGGGGCTAGATGGCATAGGTTAGGTTATGTTACGTTATATAATGTTCCCACCGAGAAGTATGGGCCGATACGCCAGGAATGTTGTAAAATACTGCATCCGAGATGTTAGCCTGCCTTAGGTTAGGTATATAACGCTAGAGTCGTATATAATATCCCAACCGAGATGTACCGGACGACAGGAACGGGATTCTGTAAAATATTATCAGCGAGGGGCTAGATGGGTTAGGTTAGGTTATGTTACGTTATAGACGTGTATAATGTTCCCACCGAGAAGTAGAGCCGATACGCTAGGAATGTTGTAAAATGCTGCATCCGAGATGTTAGCCTGCCTTAGGTTAGGATATACAACGCTATAGACGTATATAATATCCCAACCGAGATGTACGGGACGACACGAACGGGATTCTGTAAAACATTGCAAACGAGGGGCTAGATGGGATAGGTTAGGTTATGTTACGTTACAGACGTATATAATGTTCCCACCGAGAAGTAGGAGCCGATACTCCAAGAATGTTGTAAAATACTACATCCGAGATGTTAGCCTGCCTTACGTTAGGATATATATCGCTGTAGACGTTTATAATGTCTCATCCGAGACGTACGGGACGACAGGGACGGGATTCTGTAAAATATTACCAGCGAGGGGCTAGATGGGTTAGGATAGGTCGTGATACGTTATAAACGTATATAATGGTCCCACCGAGAAGTAGGGGCCAATATGCCAGGAATGTTGTAAAATACTGCAACCGAGATGTTATCCTGCCTTAGGTTAGGATACATAACGCTATAGACGTATATAATATCCCAACCGAGACGTACGGGACGACACGAACGGGATTCTGTAAAACATTACCAGCGAGGGGCTAGATGGGTTAGGTTGGATTATATTACGTTATAGACGTATATAATTTTCCCACCGAGAAGTAGAGGCCGATCCTACAGAAATGTTGTAAAATACTATATCCGAGAAGTTAGCCTGCCTTAGGTTAGGATATATATCGCTGTAGGCGTTTATAATGTCTCATCCGAGACGTACGGGACGACAGGGACGGGATTCTGTAAAATATTACCAGCGAGGGGCTAGATGGGTTAGGTTAGGTTGTGATACGTTATAGACGTATATAATGTTCCCACCGAGAAGTAGGGGCCGATATGCCAGGAATGTTGTAAAATACTGCATCCGAGATGATAGCCTGGCTTAGGTTAGGATATATAACGCTGTAGACGTATATAATGTCCCAGCCGAGACGTACGGGACGACACGAACGGGATTCTGTAAAACATTACGAGCGATGGGCTAGATGTGTTAGGTTAGGTTATATTACGTTATAGACCTATATAATGTTCCCACCGAGAAGTTGAGGCCGATGCGCCAGGAATGTTGTAAAATATTGCATCCGAGATGATAGCCTGCCTTAGGTTAGGATATATAACGCTATAAACGTATATAATATCCCAACCGAGTCGTACGGGTCGACAAGAACGGGATTCTGCAAAATATTACCAGCGAGGGGCTAGATGGGTTAGGTTAGGTTTTGTTACGTTATAGACGTGTATAATGTTCCCACCGCGAAGTAGGGGCCGATACTCCAAGAATGTTGTAAAATACTACATCCGAGATGTTAGCCTGCCTTACGTTAATATATATATCGCTGTAGACGTATATAGGGTCCCATCCGAGACGTACGGGACGACACGAACGGGATTCTGTAAAACATTACCAGCGAGGGGTAGATGTGTTAGGTTAGGTTATGTTACGTTATAGACCTATATAATGTTCCCACCGAGAAGCTTGGGCCGCTACGCCAGGAATGTTGTAAAATACTGCAACCGAGATGTTAGCCTGCCTTAGGTTAGGATATATAACGCTGTAGACGTTTATAATGTCCCAACCGAGACGTACGGGACGACACGAACGGGATTCTGTAAAACATTACCAGCGAGGGGCTAGATGGGTTAGGTTAGGTTATGTTACGTTATAGACGTGTATAATGTTCCCACCGAGAAGTAGAGCCGATCCGCTAGGAATGTTGTAAAATGCTGCATCCGAGATGTTAGCCTGCCTTAGGTTAGGATATATAACGCTATAGACGTATATAATATCCCAACCGAGATGTACGGGACGACACGAACGGGATTCTGTAAAACATTACCAGCGAGGGTCTAGATGGGTTAGGTTAGGTTATGTTACGTTATAGACGTATATAATGTTCCCACCGAGAAGTAGAGGCCGATCCTACAGAAATGTTGTACAATAATATATCCGAGAAATTAGCCTGCCTTAGGTTAGGATATATATCGCCGTAGACGTTTATAATGTCTCATCCGAGACGTACGGGACGACAGGGACGGGATTCTGTAAAATATTACCAGCGAGGGGCTAGATGGGTTAGGATAGGTCGTGATACGTTATAAACGTATATAATGGTCCCACCGAGAAGTAGGGGCCAATATGCCAGGAATGTTGTAAAATACTGCAACCGAGATGTTATCCTGCCTTAGGTTAGGATACATAACGCTATAGACGTATATAATATCCCAACCGAGACGTACGGGACGACACGAACGGGATTCTGTAAAACATTACCAGCGAGGGGCTAGATGGGTTAGGTTGGATTATATTACGTTATAGACGTATATAATTTTCCCACCGAGAAGTAGAGGCCGATCCTACAGAAATGTTGTAAAATACTATATCCGAGAAGTTAGCCTGCCTTAGGTTAGGATATATATCGCTGTAGACGTTTATAATGTCTCATCCGAGACGTACGGGACGACAGGGACGGGATTCTGTAAAATATTACCAGCGAGGGGCTAGATGGGTTAGGTTAGGTTGTGATACGTTATAGACGTATATAATGTTCCCACCGAGAAGTAGGGGCCGATATGCCAGGAATGTTGTAAAATACTGCATCCGAGATGATAGCCTGGCTTAGGTTAGGATATATAACGCTGTAGACGTATATAATGTCCCAACCGAGACGTACGGGACGACACGAACGGGATTCTGTAAAAGATTACGAGCGATGGGCTAGATGTGTTAGGTTAGGTTATATTACGTTATAGACCTATATAATGTTCCCACCGAGAAGTTGAGGCCGATGCGCCAGGAATGATGTAAAATATTGCATCCGAGATGACAGCCTGCCTTAGGTTAGGATATATAACGCTATAGACGTATATAATATCCCAACCGAGTCGTACGGGTCGACAAGAACGGGATTCTGCAAAATATTACCCGCCAGGGGCTAGATGGGTTAGGTTAAGTTTTGTTACGTTATAGACGTGTATAATGTTCCCACCGCGAAGTAGGGGCCGATACTCCAAGAATGTTGTAAAATACCACATCCGTGATGTTAGCCTGCCTAACGTTAACATATATATCGCTGTAGACGTATATAGGTTCCCATCCGAGACGTACGGGACGACACGAACGGGATTCTGTAAAACATTACCAGCGAGGGGTAGATGTGTTAGGTTAGGTTATGTTACGTTATAGACCTATATAATGTTCCCACCGAGAAGCATGGGCCGATACGCCAGGAATGTTGTAAAATACTGCAACCGAGATGTTAGCCTGCCTTAGGTTAGGATATATAACGCTGTAGACGTTTATAATGTCCCAACCGAGACGTACGGGACGACACGGACGGGATTCTGTAAAACATTACCAGCGAGGGGCTAGATGGGTTAGGTTAGGTTGTGATACGTTATAAACGTATATAATGGTCCCACCGAGAAGTAGGGGCCGATATGCCAGGAATGTTGTAAAATACTATATCCGAGAAGTTAGCCTGCCTTAGGTTAGGATATATATCGCAGTAGACGTATATAATATCCCAACCGAGATGTACGGGACGACACGAACGGGATTCTGTAAAACATTGCAAACGAGGGGCTACATGGGTTAGGTTAGGTTGTGATACGTTATAGACGTATATAATGTTCCCACCGAGAAGTAGGGGCCGATATGCCAGGAATGTTGTAAAATACTGCATCCGAGATGATAGCCTGGCTTAGGTTAGGATATATTACGCTGTAGACGTATATAATGTCCCAGCCGAGACGTACGGGACGACACGAACGGGATTCTGTAAAACATTACGAGCGATGGGCTAGATGTGTTAGGTTAGGTTATATTACGTTATAGACCTATATAATGTTCCCACCGAGAAGTTGAGGCCGATGCGCCAGGAATGTTGTAAAATATTGCATCCGAGATGATAGCCTGCCTTAGGTTAGGATATATAACGCTATAAACGTATATAATATCCCAACCGAGTCGTACGGGTCGACAAGAACGGGGTTCTGCAAAATATTACCAGCGAGGGGCTAGATGGGTTAGGTTAGGTTTTGTTACGTTATAGACGTGTATAATGTTCCCACCGCGAAGTAGGGGCCGATACTCCAAGAATGTTGTAAAATACTACATCCGAGATGTTAGCCTGCCTTACGTTAATATATATATCGCTGTAGACGTATATAGGGTCCCATCCGAGACGTACGGGACGACACGAACGGGATTCTGTAAAACATTACCAGCGAGGGGTAGATGTGTTAGATTAGGTTATGTTACGTTATAGACCTATATAGTGTTCGCACCGAGAAGCATGGGCCGATACGCCAGGAATGTTGTAAAATACTGCAACCGAGATGTTAGCCTGCCTTAGGTTAGGATATATAACGCTGTAGACGTTTATAATGTCCCAACCGAGACGTACGGGACGACACGTACGGGATTCTGTAAAACATTACCAGCGAGGGGCTAGATGGGTTAGGTTAGGTTGTGATACGTTATAGACGTATATAATGTTCCCACCGAGAAGTAGGGGCCGATATGCCAGGAATGTTGTAAAATACTGCATCCGAGATGATAGCCTGGCTTAGGTTAGGATATATAACGCTGTAGACGTATATAATGTCCCAGCCGAGACGTACGGGAGGACACGAACGGGATTCTGTAAAACATTACGAGCGATGGGCTAGATGTGTTAGGTTAGGTTATATTACGTTATAGACCTATATAATGTTCCCACCGAGAAGTTGAGGCCGATGCGCCAGGAATGTTGTAAAATATTGCATCCGAGATGATAGCCTGCCTTAGGTTAGGATATATAACGCTATAAACGTATATAATATCCCAACCGAGTCGTACGGGTCGACAAGAACGGGATTCTGCAAAATATTACCAGCGAGCGGCTAGATGGGTTAGGTTAGGTTTTGTTACGTTATAGACGTGTATAATGTTCCCACCGCGAAGTAGGGGCCGATACTCCAAGAATGTTGTAAAATACTACATCCGAGATGTTAGCCTGCCTTACGTTAATATATATAACGCTGTAGACGTTTATAATGTCCCAACCGAGACGTACGGGACGACACGAACGGGATTCTGTAAAACATTACCAGCGAGGGGCTAGATGGGTTAGGTTAGGTTGTGATACGTTATAAACGTATATAATGGTCCCACCGAGAAGTAGGGGCCGATATGCCAGGAATGTTGTAAAATACTATATCCGAGAAGTTAGCCTGCCTTAGGTTAGGATATATATCGCTGTAGACGTATATAATATCCCAACCGAGATGTACGGGATGACACGAACGGGATTCTGTAAAACATTGCAAACGAGGGGCTAGATGGGATAGGTTAGGTTATGTTACGTTACAGACGTATATAATGTTCCCACCGAGAAGTAGGGGCCGATACTCCAAGAATGTTGTAAAATACTACATCCGAGATGTTAGCCTGCCTTACGTTAGGATATATATCGCTGTAGACGTATATAACATCCCAACCGAGATGTACGGGACGACAGGAACGGGATTCTGCAAAACATTACCAGCGAGGGGCTAGATGGGTTAGGTTAGGTTATGTTACGTTATAGACGTGTATAATGTTCCCACCGAGAAGTAGAGCCGATACGCCAGGAATGTTGTAAAATATTGCATCCGAGATGATAGCCTGCCTTAGGTTAGGATATATAACGCTATAGACGTATATAATATCCCAACCGAGTCGTACGGGTCGACAAGAACGGGATTCTGCAAAATATTACCAGCGAGGGGCTAGATGGGTTAGGATAGGTTTTGTTACGTTATAGACGTGTATAATGTTCCCACCGCGAAGTAGGGGCCGATACTCCAAGAACGTTGTAAAATACTACATCCGAGATGTTAGCCTGCCTTACGTTAATATATATATCGCTGTAGACGTATATAGGGACCCATCCGAGACGTACGGGACGACACGAACGGGATTCTGTAAAACATTACCAGCGAGGGGTAGATGTGTTAGGTTAGGTTATGTTACGTTATAGACGTATATAGTGTTCCCACCGAGAAGCATGGGCCGATACGCCAGGAATGTTGTAAAATACTGCAACCGAGATGTTAGCCTGCCTTAGGTTAGGATATATAACGCTGTAGACGTTTATAATGTCCCAACCGAGACGTACGGGACGACACGAACGGGATTCTGTAAAACATTACCAGCGAGGGGCTAGATGGGTTAGGTTAGGTTGTGATACGTTATAGACGTATATAATGTTCCCACCGAGAAGTAGGGGCCGATATGCCAGGAATGTTGTAAAATACTGCATCCGAGATGATAGCCTGGCTTAGGTTAGGATATATAACGCTGTAGACGTATATAATGTCCCAGCCGAGACGTACGGGACGACACGAACGGGATTCTGTAAAACATTACGAGCGATGGGCTAGATGTGTTAGGTTAGGTTATATTACGTTATAGACCTATATAATGTTCCCACCGAGAAGTTGAGGCCGATGCGCCAGGAATGTTGTAAAATATTGCATCCGAGATGATAGCCTGCCTTAGGTTAGGATATATAACGCTATAGACGTATATAATATCCCAACCGAGATGTACGGGACGACACGAACGGGATTCTGTAAAACATTACCAGCGAGGGGCTGGATGGGTTAGGTTAGGTTATGTTACGTTATAGACGTATATAATGTTCCCAACGAGAAGTAGAGGCCGATCCTACAGAAATGTTGTAAAATAATATATCCGAGAAATTAGCATGCCTTAGGTTAGGATATATATCGCCGTAGACGTTTATAATGTCTCATCCGAGACGTACGGGACGACAGGGACGGGATTCTGTAAAATATTACCAGCGAGGGGCTAGATGGGTTAGGATAGGTTGTGATACGTTATAAACGTATATAATGGTCCCACCGAGAAGTAGGGGCCGATATGCCAGGAATGTTGTAAAATACTGCAATCGAGATGTTATCCTGCCTTAGGTTAGGATACATAACGCTATAGACGTATATAATATCCCAACCGAGACGTACGGGACGACACGAACGGGATTCTGTAAAACATTACCAGCGAGGGGCTAGATGGGTTAGGTTGGATTATATTACGTTATAGACGTATATAATTTTCCCACCGAGAAGTAGAGGCCGATCCTACAGAAATGTTGTAAAATACTATATCCGAGAAGTTAGCCTGCCTTAGGTTAGGATATATATCGCTGTAGACGTTTATAATGTCTCATCCGAGACGTACGGGACGACATGGACGGGATTCTGTAAAATATTACCAGCGAGGGGCTAGATGGGTTAGGTTAGGTTGTGATACGTTATAGACGTATATAATGTTCCCACCGAGAAGTAGGGGCCGATATGCCAGGAATGTTGTAAAATACTGCATCCGAGATGATAGCCTGGCTTAGGTTAGGATATATAACGCTGTAGACGTATATAATGTCCCAGCCGAGACGTACGGGACGACACGAACGGGATTCTGTAAAACATTACGAGCGATGGGCTAGATGTGTTAGGTTAGGTTATATTACGTTATAGACCTATATAATGTTCCCACCGAGAAGTTGAGGCCGATGCGCCAGGAATGTTGTAAAATATTGCATCCGAGATGATAGCCTGCCTTAGGTTAGGATATATAACGCTATAGACGTATATAATATCCCAACCGAGTCGTACGGGTCGACAAGAACGGGATTCTGCAAAATATTACCAGCGAGGGGCTAGATGGGTTAGGTTAGGTTTTGTTACGTTATAGACGTGTATAATGTTCCCACCGCGAAGTAGGGGCCGATACTCCAAGAATGTTGTAAAATACTACATCCGAGATGTTAGCCTGCCTTAGGTTAGGATATATAACGCTGTAGACGTTTATAATGTCCCAACCGAGACGTACGGGACGACACGAACGGGATTCTGTAAAACATTACCAGCGAGGGGTAGATGTGTTAGGTTAGGTTATGTTACGTTATAGACCTATATAGTGTTCCCACCGAGAAGCATGGGCCGATACGCCAGGAATGTTGTAAAATACTGCAACCGAGATGTTAGCCTGCCTTAGGTTAGGATATATAACGCTGTAGACGTTTATAATGTCCCAACCGAGACGTACGGGACGACACGATCGGGATTCTGTAAAACATTACCAGCGAGGGGCTAGATGAGTTAGGTTAGGTTGTGATACGTTATAAACGTATATAATGGTCCCACCGAGAAGTAGGGGCCGATATGCCAGGAATGTTGTAAAATACTGCATCCGAGATGATAGCTTGCCTTAGGTTAGGATATATAACGCTATAGACGTATATAATATTCCAACCGAGATGTACGGGACGTCACGAACGGGATTCTGTAAAACATTGCCAACGAGGGGCTAGATGGCATAGGTTAGGTTATGTTACGTTATAGACGTATATAATGTTCCCACCGAGAAGTATGGGCCGATACGCCAGGAATGTTGTAAAATACTGCATCCGAGATGTTAGCCTGCCTTAGGTTAGGTATATAACGCTAGAGTCGTATATAATATCCCAACCGAGATGTACCGGACGACAGGAACGGGATTCTGTAAAATATTACCAGCGAGGGGCTAGATGGGTTAGGTTAGGTTATGTTAAGTTATAGACGTGTATAATGTTCCCACGGTGAAGTAGGGGCCGATACGCCAGGAATGTTGTAAAATACTATATCCGAGAAGTTAGCCTGCCTTAGGTTAGGATATATATCGCTGTAGACGTATATAATATCCCAACCCAGATGTACGGGACGACACGAACGGAATTCTGTAAAACATTGCCAACGAGGGGCTAGATGGGATAGGTTAGGTTATGTTACGTTACAGACGTATATAATGTTCCCACCGAGAAGTAGGGGCCGATACTCCAAGAATGTTGTAAAATACTACATCCGAGATGTTAGCCTGCCTTACGTTAGGATATATATCGCTGTAGACGTATATAACATCCCAACCGAGATGTACGGGACGACAGGAACGGGATTCTGCAAAACATTACCAGCGAGGGGCTAGATGGGTTAGGTTAGGTTATGTTACGTTATAGACGTGTATAATGTTCCCACCGAGAAGTAGAGCCGATCCTACAGAAATGATGTAAAATACTATATCCGAGAAGTTAGCATGCCTTAGGTTAGGATATATATCGCTGTAGACGTATATAATATCCCAACCGAGATGTACGGGACGACACGAACGGGATTCTGTAAAACATTGCAAACGAGGGGCTAGATGGGTTAGGTTGGATTGTATTACGTTATAGACGTATATAATTTTCCCACCGAGAAGTCGAGGCCGATCCTACAGAAATGTTGTAAAATACTATATCCGAGAAGTTAGCCTGCCTTAGGTTAGGATATATATCGCTGTAGACGTTTATAATGTCTCATCCGAGACGTACGGGACGACAGGGACGGGATTCTGTAAAACAT